>VYZT01019837.1:0-34230 GCA_013400735.1 Pomatostomus ruficeps | reverse complement strand
TAGGAGGTTCAACAAGGCCAAGTGCTGGGTCCTGCCCTTGGATCACAACAAGCCCTGCAGTGCTACAGGCTGGGGAAGAGAAGCTGGAAAGTGGCCAAGAGCAAAAGGACCTTGGTCAACAGCAGCTGAACATGAGTCAGGAGTGCCCAGATGGCCAAGAAGGCCAATGGCATCCTGGCTGTATCAGCAATAGAGTGGCCAGCAGGACCAAGAGAGTGATTTCCCCCTGTACTCGGCACTGGTGAAGCCACACCTCAAATTCTGTGTCCTTCTAGGCCCCACACTACAAGAAGGA
The DNA here is from genome assembly GCA_013400735.1 of Pomatostomus ruficeps. Lineage (NCBI taxonomy): Eukaryota > Metazoa > Chordata > Aves > Passeriformes > Timaliidae > Pomatostomus > Pomatostomus ruficeps. The sequence continues at coordinate 33,935 of VYZT01019837.1, read as the reverse complement.
CATTGAGGTGCTGAAGTGTGTCCAGAGAAGGGCCATGGAGCTGGTCTAGAGACTGAGTCATATGAGGAGCTGTTGAGGGAGCTGGGCGTGTTTATCTTGGAGAAAAGGAGGCTCAGGGGAGACCTTATCACTCTACAACTCTCTGAAAGGAGGCTGTAGCCAGGTGGGGATAGAGGTCTTCTCCAGGCAACCAGGGACAGAACAAGAGGAAGAGACATGGGGAGGTTTAGGTTATTAGGAAATATTTCTTGATCAAAAAGACAGCCAAGCATTGGAACAGGCTGACCAGGGAAGTGGTGGAGTCACATTCCTGAAGGTATTTAAGAGATGTGTAGATGTGGCACTTGGGGACATGGTTTACTGGTGGACTTGGCAGTGCTGGGTTAATGGTTGGATTTGATGATCTTAAAACTCTTTTCCAAACTAAATTACTCTGTGATTCTATGAGAAGTCAAGCCCAAGGACACACTTTACTTGGCAGAAAAGCAGTATTGATCTTAGAAGAAAAAGCAATGATTGGGCACCAGTACATAAACTTCTATCACTCATCAGATTGGTAAAACCAGAAATAAATGCAATTAAAATCAATGGATTTACACTTGCAGGTAATACACTTCAGGAGAAAATCAAGTCTTGACTGCAGATATATCTTGAGAGACAGGTATGTGTTGTATATGGTTTAATCAGTATAATTCTCTTGTTTTCCTGTTTGCTTCTTTTTCAAGTGTATCCTTGGCATCTGGCTCCAATTTTACAATAGGTAATCCACTGCTGTTTCCTCCCTGGTTTGCACACCTCTAACTATGTGACCCCATTTCACTGCATTGAAAGAAATGCAGATCAGTTCATAGGCTACAGAATTGGTATTTCTCATCCATAGTTCTCCTGCAATTTAACATATAAATATCCACTCAAGACTGTTTCTCAGGAGGGGGGGTGAGAGGGTGAAGCCATGTGAAGTGCTTACTGCATCTGAGAGAAATACATCTGCTGAGGTTGTAGAGTGCATTAGCTCACCAAGGTGATGAAGTGAAGTTTGAAATGACATTTAAGTGCCATGAGGGACGGCTGCAAATGAGAGCTACTGACTGTGTAAGGCTTTTTCTTTCCACATACTGAAAAGCTTTTGGTATTCTTGCTAACCTGCTGCTAGCCAAATGGGACAAGGTTTATAAATATCGAAGGGAAAAAGTAAAGATATGTGTCCTCTAACAATTTTCACGGTAGCAATCTGATAGAAATGTGCTTATGCCTAAAAGACGATGCTGGGTTTGCTTGATGGAAACATGTCACATCTCAACCCCAGTGTCTCGATAGACACAAATCACACCCTGGATTCTGGCCAGCTCAGAGAAATACTGAACTGTAACAATATGAATAATCCCATCATCAAAAGGAACACTCTGACACCTTTACTGTTTCTGGCTTGATTTATTTTGTTTTTATAAAGAATTTTTAAAATGTATTTTACAATATAAGGTAAAAGAAATAAGAATGTTAAGATATGTAACAAAAATAAGTATTTTCTTTATATAAAACCAATAAAGATATCTGTCCCATTTGCAAGGTGTTTTGAGATAGAGCAAAAGAATAAAAGCTACACGGTATTCACATATAGTATTTTAAAGACAAATAATAATTATATCAAACAATTCTGTAGATTTGGCAGAATCAAGGACTGAGTGTCTTCACCTGACTCATGGTCCCCTAGTGTCCACTGATAGAAGAAAGCTAGGTTAATTTATTCAGTCCTTTCTTCATTAATCTATGTCTCCATGACATCTTAGATTAGCCTAATATGTGCTCGCATTGGACATCAGTTTGTTATATTTTTTAATTTGGTGAAGAAATGTTTTGCATGCATCCCACTGAAACAGTTTGTCTACAGAAGTGACTGCATTACAAATTCAGTAATTTGAAACTAAAGAAATGTCATAGTGTGCTACACTTTTAAATAATCTACAGTTTAGAGCATTTGCTGTTGTCACACAGAATAGACCCAAAATCCTATTAAGGACCCTTTTCCCCTTCTACTGTATATTTTGAACTACAGATTAATTTGCTAAGAACTATTATGTTATCACTTTTCAAATGATGGATGGAGCCTGCCCTGGCTCTCCTGTATTACTTTTGGAAATTCACACTGAATGATTTTTTTCTCTGAAATGAATGCCAAAAATTGTACCAATTTCACAAGTCCAGGATTTTGTTACGGTTTTATATAAGTAATCACATATTATCATAATTAGTATAAATGTGTTAGATGTTTTATAGACCTCAAAGTGGTCTTGCACAAGCTTCAGAACTATTTTAAACAATTATTGAAGGGATGCATTCACTATGTTTTGTGTTTTCCAGTAAAAATCACCATCTAGTGTTCAGCATTACCAGTTATATTTCTAGCTTGCCAAAGCTGAATAAATGCAAATTTTTAGCAAACACCAAAGATACAAACAGTGCACTGACTGCTCCTGGGAGATTATACTAAAATGCATTTTCAAATAAATTATGAGAAGTAGTGAGATTGAAATAAACAGCAGAAAATTATTTTATACAAATCCTCACAGTACTGGATATGTGTACTTCTCTCCAGAACAGAACACAGAGCAAATCATCTTCGAAAATTTCAAAGGATGAGAATATCCTTAGGGATAGTGATTCCATATATAAAACTGAACATAAAAACAGAGGTGGAATTCCTACAAATCCTCCCCTTTTGAAGAGTTCTGTACATTATGTTATGAATTTCTGACACTTTGGTGCAAACAAGTCCTTAGCAAGGGCTTTGTTACTTGACATTCTATAATTTATTTACTATTCCTACTCTTAATAGGGCTGTAAAAGTAATTTCTTTGGGGCATCTCAAGTGGAAAGCAAACCTTTTTTTGGTTTCCAGAAAAATATTCATTTGTGGCACATGTCAAGTAAAATATTTCTATAGAGTTAGAAAATGTGCTAGTTCCTGTAGACACCTTTATGACCTGGGCTACTTTATCTTTCTAAGGTGAGAATCAGTTGCCACAAGAAAATTTGACACTCATTTTGAAGACAAAAAAATCTAGAGAAACACATTTGGCTCGACTCTCCCAGTATCAGAAAGTATTAGATTCAAAGGTAAGAGTGTGTCTGTAGAAGTGGAGGCAGGTTTTCGTTATGGGAAAACACAGTTTCAGTTCAACAGCAATTTATATCATAGTGTTACGTGCCGCTGCTGTTTGTCAGCAGGACCATGCAGGTAAAAGAGATGCCAGGTGAGTGGAGAAGCAGAAGACTGAATTGATATAGAGCTACTGAGAAGTAGCATGTTTATGACAACAGGGTTGAGATAGCTCTAATAATTAACCTAATTTTACACAAAGAAAATCTCAAAGTGCAATTTGATGATGCAGTGATCCATGTTTGCATAGCTGTATATTTTGGAAGGATGGTTGAATTTCAGGATATGGATGAAGAATTTTAACTATAAATTCTAATACTGTATTAAAAAAGAATCCAAACCAGCTGCTGAACAGACACCCAGGAAAAGATTGTGGTATCATGCAGGTGGGAATGGACCTCCAGAGGGGTCCAATCTCCTGCTCAGAGCAGGGGCAATCATGGGGTTAGACGAGGCTGTGCAGGGCTTGGAACCCTCAAAGAATGGATGGAGCCTGCCCGGGCTCTCTGGGCAGCCTGCTCCACTGCTTGACCATCCTCCAGGGAACTGCAGGAGAAATGGGGAAGGTGGTTTATTGAACTGGTACTGTGTTACTGCGGCAGCAATCATTTGTTTCATGGGTGAATACCAGTCCCATGAGTGTAGAAACAGCCAGACAAGTTCTGGGCTATTTTCAGAACAGGGGCAATGTAATAGACCACAAGCAGAAACCCATTATTTTGGATGGAGGGAAGGAAGGGCATTACAAATCCATGGATGAAATCAGCTGATAAATTTAAACTGAAAAGGAATGGTAGTAACCCTTTAAAAATTTCAATTCTTTTGAGGAAACTACTTGGCCTAATTTCAGGTAGAGAAGTCCATTAGAAATCCTCAGAGAACGAGTGAGCCAAGCCAACCACTTCAGGAAGATATTTAAACAAGGCCCTGTGCCAGTAAGTGACTCAGTAAACCACAGGTTTTGTGTGTGTTTTTATTCCTCTCAAAATGTTAAGTCACAGACAAAGTTCAGAAAGCTGTAACAGAGATGGAAGAAACTGGGAAATCTCTTCATTACAGCTGAGTGGGGATTTTTCTACAGGAAGATCTCACACTTTTCTGCAAAAGATAATATTTTAATTTGATCTTTAAAAAGTTGAAGAAAAACCTTTTCTTTTAAATTATATCATAATGTGCTCTCTTGCCTTTTTTTTTTTTTTTTTTGATGTGGCAGAGATCAAGCTTTTCATTTCCAAATTCACCTGTGCTCCCTACACCTCTGTGAGAGTTGTGATGCCTGACAGAGCCAGACTCTGCACCTTACTTCCATTTCCCACCCTGGCCACCCAGGGCATCAATTTGAAGCCACACAAGTCAGGTAGACAAAAGCACAAATATGAAGATGCAGGTTTAAGCATCTATTTTATTTACGCACTCTTTTTGCTGAGTGCAGTAGACCTACTTTAGGCATCCACTGTGTGACAGATGGAGTTTGTGATGCTCTAAGTTGCTGTTCCTCCTCTGCATTGCACCTGGGCAAAACCCGCCCATATCTGTTCAACCAGCCTATTTCTTCCACTGCAGCTTTCTTTACAGCTGTAGGCTTTGGTTTGTCACATTTGTCCTGTGAAGGAGAGATCTGGGTGGAAGATGTTAGAGGTCTGGCAGTAGCAAGCAGTCGTGAACTCCAACCAGATGGATAAAACGGTGAACTGATGACACCTTTACCAGCAGATGCCACAGAGTTCACGGCTATGAGGCCCAAGGTCCCTTGGGTGAAGAGCAGAGAACATTAGACTGTGCTGTCAGCATGACCTGGAAATCTGCCTGCCCAACCCGCTGAGGGCACTGCTGGAAATTAATGCACCTGCAGTCAGAGCAGATTTTCTGTGAAAGCTTTTACTATGTGTTGATGTCTCTGGGGTTATTTATGCCTACTGTGCCATTAGTTTCTGTCTTTCAGACTTCAATGAATGATCAAAAGATCTACCCAAAATGCAGGTATTTCAGAGGGAAAAATAAGCCTAGGTTTTCCATTTCATTGCTCTCCACATATGTCAGATTCCTGCAGAATGGTTCTAACACACCAGGGTTGACAGTTACCACTGTAAGATAAAATACTGAGAGCTCTGTTTCATTTGGCCTTTTCAAAAGAAACCAAAATAATTGTATAATTATGTCATCACAGAAAAGTGTCTTCCTCGTCCAAGTTTTCAGCTTTCATGAATTTGCTTAAAGAAACCAAACCAAACCAACCCAACCCAACGCAAACCACTTTAGCATCTGACTTGTAACCTTTTAAAAGCATAAACGTAATTTCTTCATTTGATGTTGAGGATTATATTTGTGTTACAGTGTTTAGGGAAAATGATGGACTCAATACTTTTAAAACATGTAGGTAACAGAGCTGTGCGCTGGTAACCTGTGAGTGTGGAGGGCAGGCAGTCAGTGCAGCACTAACCCTAACAGAGAAAGGTCAGGCCTCCCAGGAAAAAGGATGGTCTTGAGCTTTCACCTCAGAAATAACTTGGCTTCTGCTGCTCCTTAAATGGTTCTACTTTGCACTGACTTTTATCCAAGCTGCATTACAAGATGCTAATTCTTCATAAATTCATTTACATAAATCAATCAGGGATAAGAATGCAAATACACAAATCTCAAGAATATGAAACAATTACTTGATATTAATTATTATTCATAGAGAATATCATTAGCCTGGGAGAGAGGTGATTTTGTTTAATATTTGCAATGATTAAAAAGAAGGAAGTCCAAACCAGCAATATCTACACTTCATACTTTCAAAGGGCCAGTTTCAAAAGGCTGAAAACAATTATGAACCAGATCAGGCAGGAGGCAGAATTTAATTAAAAACACATGCATAATAATCAGAAACTGTTTAAGAACACTTTAACAGGTATTCAGAAATCCACACTTTCACATCTGTGAAAGGCCATAGTGGTTGAAACCACAAGCTGATTTTGGAAATGAAAGCAGCTACACAGACATAGATGCAAAAGTTGTCTCACAGGTGTGTATGCACATATGAGTGCACTGAGTATATATGGATTGTAAAAAATAAGGTATTATTAATAACACTAATACATTTTATATTAATATTGTAGAATTTTAGAACTGATAAGAGAGGCAGAGGTAGAAAGAATACTTGACCATTAAGCATGCAAATTAGGGCCTTCTGAAAGCTTGCCTCTTTATTTTATTTTACATGCAATTTCTTTTTTGTGTTGCTGGGCAGAAAGCTTAAAAAGACAGGGAAGTTGAAAGGCAACTATATGTTACTTTTCACACATTTTCCAACTGGAATCTTCAGAAGATAACAAACAGCAACAATTTGTGTCAGAATTTATGATGTCAGCAAGTACTGATAATTGATCTACAGCAAGATGATGGTTTGGAGAAGGAGCCTTTAAGTTCCTTGGTGATGGTTTTCATTTTCAAATGGAGTGGCTGATGATTGTTTAATACAGAATTAAAAGAAAATGAGCAGAGATAGATTTTTTTAAAAAACATAAATACTATCTGAGCAGCTAGAAATCAATCCCAACTTTGAATGTTTAATTGTTATAAGCAAGACTGCTGCTATAACGGATTTCAATAAAGTATTACATTTGGAACTAGTCAACATTTCAATTAAGAAGTTATAGTGATTAGTAAAATCAGCAATTTGACATCAAATGAGTGCATTAAAACCTGTTTAGTTTAGACACAGTAGATATAACAGTAAATATATTTTAATGTGTCAGATTTGTTCTTATGCCATACAACACTTTTGTCAATGATCTGAAAAATGCACAAAAACTTGTGCTAGAAAAGACAGCAGATTATTTTCATTAAATATTAACGGATTCACAACTTACATGGAAGATATATCGCAGCATTGCAGTTCTTCACACAAAGGGGTGCAAACAGACAAAATATTGCCATATTGGTTAATTTCTTAAACTTCAGCTCTTACTCCACTCTCAAGTTCTCAGATGGTTTTTGTTTGGGGTTGAAGCTCTGTTCAGGAGAAGCAAGCAGAAGAGTAAGTGGACAAATGAAAAGCTTTGACAGACAAGCAATACAGAGCATCTACAAATGTGCCTCTCATCTGCTTATCAGGCTTCTCATCAACCCAAAACTGCAACAGCTCCAGTGATCTCATAGTTACTGTACGAGCCAGTTTAGATCAGCCACTGAGAAACTCTCTATTACAGCTGAAAGGGCCTGCTCTTAAAAATAGGACATGCTTTAATAATTTTACTTGCAATTGAAACCAAAGCTGCAGTAAATTCTGTGGCAAGTGATCTCATCTCTAAATCAATATTAGTGCACAAGACAGCAAGCCTCTTTACTATTATATATAGTTATAGATATAATAGGACCAGCCATTACATGTTACATTAATAATCATGATTATGTTATTCTTTGGGTTGATGTAGCTAAAAGTCCCCTGCAGGCCTGTGAATGACCCCCTGCACCAAAAGAAAAAAATTATCACTACTCCCTGGTAAGATAAAAATTGGCAGCACATAAGGGATGGTTCTCATTTCTGTACACCTCTGAAAGCAGCAGGAAGGTCACGATCAGCAGAAGTATGTGAGGAATTCATGAAGATCAAAAGACAAACATACCTCTTGAATATTTTTTCAATGTCGCATCTGATTTTAGAATAGATACATGTTCTAACGTGGGATATCAGCAGACAGAGTTTTTAGCTGGTAATAACTCCTGTGTGCACACACATATTCCTTCTTCAGAAGAAGTACTTTAAAAGGCACTAAAGCAAATCAAGGGCTTTGAGATGTTTTGTGTCAGCTGCATGCCATTTTATCTTGCAACAAGAGACTGGGTGAGCCACTCGAGCTGTTTTTGATCCTTCCACAATTCTGCTTGTAATGTCTCCAGATAATTTGGTACTAGGAAAATGTCACATCAGACACGGATAGATGGAGCACACACTTTGAAAACGTTCTAACCATAGGGAGATTGACAATGCAACTACTTATATGGTCCTAATCACCCGGCTATTGAGCACCTCAGGTATTTAATGCTGCTGATTCCCACAGCCTGCCTGTGAGGTGGGGAAGTTTTATTAGCATGTGCTCAGTCAGAGCCTTGTGTTATTTGATAAAACAAAATAGTTGCTCCAGGTCACACAGGAATTCTACAAGGAAGCCACAGACATGTTCCAGACACTAACTGCACAAACATCTCTCTAGGAGAGATAATCTGGAAAAACAGAAAATGAGCTAGACCTAACCATTTAACAAAGTTTGCAGCTTTGAGGTAGAAATTCTGTTTTTCTAAGTTCAAGTGACATAACACGCAACAGAGCAAAAAGCAGACATCACACTTTTTATTTCTGTAAATATATCCCCAAATCATTAAAGAATTCTATACATTTGATTAAAACGTTTCGCCAATAGCTTCATTAAATCATGCCTTGCAATTTCAGTTTACCAAACGGCTTCAAGAGAATAGAGACACCAAGCAGAAGGAATTCATTTGTAGCTGTTTGCATGCTGTCACGACCCTGCAATTCATTTCAGATCTGGAGCTGGCTCAGAGTTTCCTCACACATCTGCATTACCTGGACAGCAGTGGCTTTTCATGTGTCATCTCTGTGCCAGGCAGGATGGGCACTCAGGAGAGAAAAGAAAGGGTTTTCTGGGATGCCTAAGACTGCAAAACAGATTTTTAAAAAATCAGTATATCCACTATTAGACTAACTGATGCAGTTTGAGTACAGAAAAGTCTCTTTGAATTTCAAATGTGTTACACAAGGGAGGTGCCTTTGCCTACAGACTACTTAGAAAAGTATGGGCTTCTCTTCAAAAATAGTAGTCTTTCCTTTGGTCTTTATAGTTTTCTTTTCTACGTTATTTTTATTTCATTCACACTCTTTTCCTTTGTACCATACTAAAAAGTGTCTGTTTTTTCCCCACATTGAAACACTGTTGTTAAATATATTATAGTGCTTAAATCCTCAGAGGCTTCCTGGCTTTTGCTGTACTAGCATATGCATGCCTGCAACACTACAAATAAAAGGAATTGGAAATAAAAGGGAAAGGTTTTGAAAGTTCTATAATTTATGATTACCTGACTGCATTTTCAGTATCAAAAATACCTCCAGAATATCTTACTTTCTAGGAAAGTCGTAACGCACCACTTCACATTGAGTTTGCTCTTAAAACAAAGCTCATTTGCGTTTCGCACCACAGGGAGTTACTTGTAAACTTCCACACAGCAAGGTGTGAGTAGAGTAGTGATAACAAACCATGAATTATATAAAGATGTCATTCAACTCACAGAATCACCCCAAAGTCTAAGTGCTTATCAGGGGCTTATATTTGCACAAAATTTCTCTGAGTATAAAAACCCCCCCAAACACCAACCCAGGCTTTGCAATGCATTGGTTTTATCAACACCTTTTAAAACTTAAGAGATGGGTTGAAATAGCATGGAAACTACCCTTGCCTGTGAAGGTGGTGAGGAAGAGGGCTGGGAGTCAGATACGTGCAGTCAAACTTCCCAGTGACAGTGACAGCACACCAGGGAATGGAGCAAAGCTGTGACAGGGAGCTCAGATTGGACATGAGGAAAATGCTCTGTCACTAGGAGGTGGCTGGTCCCTGGAACAGGCTTCCCAGGGAAATGGTCACAGCAGCAAAGTCTGTCAAAGTTAAGGAGTATTTACATGATTAGTTTAGTTTTAGGTATTACTGTGAGGAGCAGGACATTGGACTTGGTGAACTTTAAAGGTTCCTTCTAGCTTGTTCTATTCTATAACTCTACTAAAGACAGAGTCATTCTGAATTTGATTCACAGGGTTGGGAGAGGTTTCTTTTAAATTCAGTTCAACCAGCTCCTTCAGCAAACACTGTGCCTTTTCTAGTTCATCTAGATTTTCTTTATTTCAGGTTTTCCAACTGTGTTTCTGCGGCAGTGGGCTAAGGGGAAATCCCCTAGCTGCCACGTTCTAACTCTGTCAGTCATAGACTCACTTCCACCTCTGTTATTTTAATATTCATTGTATTGTCTTACTATTCAACAGTTGCCAGAAAGTTCTATTGTTCTGTAAAGTTCATAGGTTGATGCAAATACGTTCCGCCCTTGCCCAAGACTCATTGGAAAGCTGTCACCCCATGTCAATTTGTGATTTGTTAAGAACCTTGGACCCACCTTATCACCTCTCCCTTCCCCTTTTCCTATAAAAGTCTGTGTAACGACCTTATCGGGGTCTCTCTGGTAGCACATATCCTGAAGAGAAGAACACCATTAAAGTCTGGGTAAAGCTACAGAGGGTCCGTTTTCTCTTCTTTATTTCTATTTGCTTCAAATTACCATCGGGGATTTCTGCTCTCACTGCAAAGCACAAGCTAGGTACAGAGATAAGCGAGGTAAAATAAAGCTGCCAATAGCGGCAGCCAAGGAAGCTTATCTGACCAAAGCGCTGGTTAAGGGTGGACTTTGCAGCACCCAAGCAGCCTGCAAAATGCCCAAAAGAAGCGTTATGTTTCCTGAAAGTCCAATATTTCTAAGTGGGGAAAAAAAAAGTTTTTGTGTTGTACCTTTGGCAGATCCATCAGAAACAGATGTTTCTCATGGCATTGTGTTCTTAGGGATAGTTCCTAGTGTTTTTTACTCGCAGTTAGGTAATCCTGAAGTCTGTCTTCCGGTTTTAAAAAGATATAAACAGAAAACATTTTTTAACCTCTTCTCTGTGACCATTAAACTGGTGTCTTAAAGGTACTGGAAGAGCATGACTGGAAATATTTCTCTGCAGGAAAACTTTGGCTTTAGTTCTGTGGTTAATGGTCAAACACTACCTCTCACTGACTGATTAACAAGTCTTACAAAAATCTTAAATGATTATTTGAAAGATAGATAGTTATTAGAGAAAACTGGTTTATTAAATACAATTAAGGAAGAGAAAAGGTAATAAAGTAGTTGATTCAACAAAATGATAAATGCAGCAATAAGGGGAAAAAATGGAACTAAATTAAAGGTCTGTGCTGTCATAAGAACCAACCAAATAAATAAAAAACATGGGAAGAAAACTGGCCAAGAGGCAAGAAATACCTTAAAACCAACAGAGAAGGAAGGTCCAACACATTTTCTGATAGGAATAGCAAAGACAAAACCCCTGAGTTTCAAGAATGTATTTTGACTCTTTAAAACGAGATTTAAAGACAGAGTTATCCCTGTGATCTAGGAAATTTCAATAATTTCTGTTAGAAAGTTGCAGGTAGCATCTGTTGTTACAAGAAAATCCAGAATAGCTACCAGCATTTCTTAAGCATTAATAAACTTGCACAAAATATAGACAATAATATTAAAATCACATAAACAAAATTAAATTAAGGCGGTCCTACCCAATTATTCAAGATGAATTAAACTGGTGTAAAGTTGTTGTTTTTGGAAGCTGGATTGATGATAACCAGAAGTCCTGAGTATGACTTCTACTCCATCTCAGGATTCTTGGTAAACAGATGTTGATTTTTGATTTAAAACATAGCGTTCAAAAATCACTTAAGCATCAACTAATCAAAAATATTATATATGGAAGTGTAGCTTAATTTTACTCATTTATTTGTTCATATCAATTTCTATAAAGGGACAAAAAATATTCTTATGAGTCGTCTGGTTTATTTTGTTCTGCTGGAAAATAGCATTACAAATTTTATGAAGGACAAGTGGTTCTGAGACGAAAACAAACAAATATTTTTGAAATGCAGAGAAGTTAAAATATATTCCTCTATAAACCTAGTTTTTGCCTATGAATGTGCAAACTTTACAAAAAGGGTGCTAAATGCATGAAATAGGAAGAAAAGCTTCATAGACTGGAATAATTCTATACCACAACATAGGCTCACCAGCACTTTGCTGCTGCCAATTTTTTAAAAAGTCTGTGAATCAGTCATTTCCCTTCACTTCACAGTCCTGACAACCTCCATCCTGTTCCATTATACTGCAATTTCTTGCTGTAACGGGAAAGCAATACATAAGTGAGAGGAGATGACTACCAATTATCAAATCTTCCTTCAGACTGAGATGAGTTTACTGCAGTTTGAAATAAAATTAAGCAGGTAGAAGACTTCATGCATTGCTCATCGTGCCCGGCTTCCTGAAGCTTGAGAAAATCTTAGAAAAGTTGCTCAGAAGTTTCTACTACAAATAAATGAAGGAAAAAAAAGTCATTGTTAAGCACTATGAACATATGGGCCAATGTGAGGTTTTAAGATCCAGCTGCTCATGACTAAAGTGAACCGGGTCTGTTACAGGGTAATGTGATTCCAAGGGGCTGCTGCTGAAAGCAAAACATGACCAGGGCTTACACGACTCCGGCTACAAGGAAGCATTGTAATCTAATTACTCACTCTCTGTGTGCTTCCCACATTGTTTCTGCCGGTAATCAGTGACTCTCACACAAAAGATGGTGAATGCATGCAGCAGCCACCCAGAATATATGTACATAGCACTTGGGTCATGTCCGCTGTCACAAAACTGCTCCTGAAGCCTTCAGGCACTGGCAAAGTGCAGAAGAAGGGTAGAGATTTCTCTAGAGTTCAAAAGTAACTTGTGTCTACTGGTGTTAAAATCGCCAAAATAATATAATTTGTTGATAAAAGGAAATATGCCGGTTCTGTGTGGCATATTCAAATGTATTCAAATGTAACTCGATGGCCACTAAATTTTTGGGGTTGGAGTGATTTGGCTTTTGTTTGGGGTTTTTGTTTTGTTTTGTTTTGTGTTTTTGTGGAGGTTTTTTGTTTGTTTGTCTGCGGGGTTTTTTTGTTGTTTTTGTTGGGTTTTTTAAATTTTTTTTTTGTTATCAGTTGAGCTCTGTGAACTTGATCAACTCAAAATACAAATGTTACAGAACGTGGTTTCTAGCTGAAATAAGAGCAGCTGATTCATCCATCTCTCAGTGTCCCCTGGGCAAACCAAACTGGCATCGAGCACATTTAAGAAGAGTGAAAAAAGAATTAAAACACAGGCATTAATAATTAACACGGGCAGTGAGGAAAGATTAACAGTGGGAAATGGAAAACCATTTCCTTTTAAATACAGATAAAAGATAATCATTGTGCTGCTAATGAACAGGCTTAAATACATGGAGCAGAATCTGCCAATTTGCTCAAGTACTCAAATTACCTTAAGGTGTTTATGTTATTTCAGTAACGACTTCTAGATTCAAAGTAAAGCAAGACTGAAAGGGACGTCTTAGATCACAGAAACCCAGGCACTGTTACCAGAGTCAGCTGTGGAGGTTAATTCTTTTATGAAGTGATCAAAGTCCTTTTAAAACCTAATTTTGTTGTTGTTGTTGTTTTGATTTGGGGGAGTTGCCTCTACAAGTGCTACTGGATAGCTGTTCCAGAACCTCACTCCTTTGATGCAGTAGTGAAGTCTTCAGCTATTTCTAGCAAATTTATACCCATCTGTTCCTGTGCCAACACTGTTAGATTAAAATCCCTTTTCTTCTTCTCCTGGTACTAACTGTATTGACATGTTTATAGAGAAAACAATCTCATGCCCTGTTTTTCCAAATCAGCCAGAGGAAGGTGCTCTAATTTTTCATCTTGATAGCTCTTCTTTCTTTTTCCTTTTTAATTTATCTGTTTTACACCTGAGGAACTGCACCACATGCTCTACATATCACTATCTTTTCCTGCCTAGTACGATGGCATGTTATGAAATCCTCCTACAGGGCTTCAGATTCCATTGGGATCTTTCCATTTTGAAGGGGGATTCCAGTTACTTGGACTTCCCTGCCCACAACTTTGAATTTTGCTTTTCCTTTCACAAGGTCAGTTTTCATTCCTAGACATTTGCTCCTTGTAATCCCCTTTCTTTTGAGTCCATAATGAGTATTACAATCAGAGGTGAAGAATATGCTTAATTTTGAGGGAGATGGATGTCTTCTTTTTCTACTTACTGCATTCAAGTAATCTTTCTTTCTCGGGTATACAGAGTGGCCCAACTTCAACTGGAGGGTGAGGAGAACACTTCTGTCCAGGGAACTGCATAGGCAGCTGGTGGGAGAACTCACCTGAGAAGAACTTCAAACCCACTCAAGTTGAAGAGGACATGGATGTTAAATGTCCCACCTTTGTGGCAAAGACGTTGACCTTTACTGAGGAAAAGGCCATATCCTGTTATTCCTCCAAACGAAGACTCTCTCAAAGTGTTTTCAGGTTGAAAATCTTGGGTTTAGAGTTGACTCGGCATAAAACAATGTGGAAATAGGAATGTTGCCAATTTTAATGTCATTTGCACATGACATAAGTTTTTTATTTAAGTTTTGATTTTGTTAATAAAATACTCAGAGCAGTTCTTGGCAAGCGATACACTGGCAGCAGACCTGGTACACAGTGGAGTTTATTTTAATACAGTCAGAAATAATAACGTCGAAGAAAGTGTTTTATGACCTTTCTGCCCACTTACCTTATTTCTGCTCTCTATACTAAGCCATGAAATTTCTGAAGTGTCCATTTACACATTATTGACATAAAGAACAAGATTTTGTTTCCATGCACAAAAATCCTAATTGCCACGTTTCAATGAATGTGACCATGACTGCAGCAAGAATGCCTGAATAAAGACCCTGTGCTGCATAGTCTGGGTTGTGGCAGCTCACAGTAAATTTCATGTGAGCCAGATCCTTAGCTGGGGTAAACAGCCAGGGCTCTGCTGGCAGCGAGAGGCTGACCTACACCAGCTGAGGATCCGGGTTTGATTGTTAGTTGGTAAGGGCAGTTCCTACTTGACATGCAAGAATGAGGTATCAGATTTGTCCTCAGGAGGTTAATATTCTTCCTTTGTTTTTCACTGCCGAAGTCCTTTGACATTCTAGTTTGGGTCCCTGAGATAATTTATAACATAAATACTGTTGAAGATAAGGGGGCTCTGATTGCATTCTAAATGTATAGCTCCTTCTTGGAGATAATTTAATTTCTATCGGAGTAATAATAACGTTTCCAATAATGATGCTTTCAGGGAATATAGCCTGTGATAGACTGTCACCAAATAAGGATGACGTTAGACCATCCTTCCAGATTATGCAGTGTTCGTTTAAGACTGGAGAAGACTGATATGTGTGCAAATGAAACTGTATTCTGCAATATTTGATTTATACAACTAAAGCAACATCTTCAAAAATATATTCAGAGGAAAACCTTTTTTTCTGAAATCTAAAGTGTTGTCCTCAGAAATGATCACAAAAATTGCCAAGTTTATGTTTATATTCTGTATATCTATCTTTATAAGGAAGTGGTGCTTAGAAGCTTTTGCAGAAAGAAGCTCTCTCATGTAATGCAGATGCAAATGCACAAAGTAAAACAAAGTCTCTCATGAAAAGCTTACTGCTTACATTGCTGGGGAAGCAAAAGAGACCTTCACTATAGAAACAGGGTAGAGACAGATTAAATGACTTGCTCCGGGTCATTCCTGAATAACTGTTCAGTGCCTTAAGCATGAGGCCATTCTTTTGTTCCATTTCGGGTCAGGTATTTGTAAAATGAAGGTGTATATTTCTTCTGCTTTTTCTACTTCGTTTTCTTCTTTGAAGCAATCTACACAAAACCAGAAAAGCAGAATATTTTCAGAAACACCTGTGTTAGGCGTTCCAAAATGAGTCAGACTTGACAGAACTCAATTTGCAAAGGAGTTGTTAAAGTGACTTTCAGGATATTTTCAACCAACATTTCCTCTCAGCTAATAGTAATATCGTTGTCCAGTTGTTGCCCAAATTCAGAGGTAGATGCTAATGGTTGAAGCTGATGGCTTCAATTTGCAACAACAAAAAATCTGACTTCCTTGGAATTGACTTAGAAATGTTTCAACACATCAGGTTTCAGTACCTGAGGAAGGCTAACATCTGTGTCTTTTCAGAGGCTAGAAGCAAAATACCCTTTCATTTTAGTTCTCTGAAATGCATAGTGTGGAGGTATTCTCAGAGCATACTAAAATGCAGACTCTGAAAAAGCAGTGGTGGCCAACTCTTTCATTTCCACTGGGAAAAGAAGTACAGTCTTTTCATTCCAGATTCACTGTTCATCTCAGAATTTTGGAATATGTGCAACTCTCCCTTGGCCACAGTATTACAGGTAAATGACTGTTCTTTGCTTTTAAGGAATTAACCAAATTTCCTCATGTGAAAAACCTCTGTTTTGGTGGTTTTCTGCCCTGGTAACAGGATAATACATGTTTGAACTCTTCTGTCTAAGGAAGGGATAGAAACTGGGTTTCCTTGGTAGGTGGGAGTGGCCCAGCCTCTAAAACACCCTATTGTGCTATAGGGCTAGTGTACTGCATTTGGAAAACAAAAGCACTAATCACCTACATGAAACAGAAATTTGTACTATAGCTTTTGCAGTAACCTTCTGGCACCGAGTGGATGGATACAGCTAACCACACAACCGTATCCTCAGCTGGTGCTAAGCGACAGCTTGAAGACTTGGTGTTCCCTCTTTTAAAATCTGTATCTTTATAGATTGCCTTTTTTTTTAATGTTTCTTCTTGTACAGGGAGATTAATGATGTAAAATGAAGTGTCCTAAATTCCACTGCAGAAGAAGGGATCCCCCAAAAAAGAGCAATGCAGACTTTCATTGAATTACATCCCAAGGTCTGTTCTGTAACGTTGAGTTAAAACATTGGTCAGGTTTAGTGCAAAGGGATCTTTGGTGGCCAGCTGAGTCCCTTTATGCTTAGTTCAAATGAACCAATATTTTCTCTTTTTGCAACAGGTATGAAGTGCTGAGGGAACAGTTGGTAAAACACATGGGTCAAGTGCAGATATTGTGGTAAGTTTCCTGTAAGGAAAATGGCCAGTCAGCACTGCTTGTACCTGCTTGTTCTCTCCAGGAATGTGCCAGTAAGCTCCACAGAGGTCTGCAGCAAGGAAGGGCACAGCTACACATCACCCCACACTAAAGGATCTCCTGCCAAATTGCAGAGGAGACAGGCAGCCTTTTGTGTCAGTACCCAAAGCCAGGCAAGGCTCTCTCTCACTCACTATGGCAACTGTCACTGCGAGAGTGATGACAGTGGGAACTAAACCGCCACAACTGAAACTGAATCAGCTCCTCTGGAAGGAGAACAGCATTCCTAGCATACTTCCAGGGCCTCAGGCCAGTGAGGAAAAAGATCGTTTATCTCGAGCTTTCTCCCCTTAGCTACAGAACTAACTGCACTGGTAAGCTAAGTTGCCTTGTCCACACATCATTTTGACAGCCTGATGCTCTTCATTGCTTCTTCCTCCCAGCAACAGTTTTAGGAACACTTACTCTAGTTTGAAGGAATTCTGGGAGAATAAAAAAAACCCAATCACACCCACAAAATAAAAAAATAAAATAAAAAATCAAAAGTAGAAGTCATGAGAATCCGTGCCTACCTCAGTGCAGAGACTGTACGGAAAGGCGGCTCCTCACCAGGACTCCCCAAACTAGCCCTTTGAATACCTGAAGGATACTCTCCTTTATGGATATGGTTTTTTTGATTGATTGTGAGGTAGTAATAGAAAGGTTGAACTAAGCTGAGGATGTCTTTCATCTTTCCTTCTGTTCTTTCTCTCTTCCTCATTTCCGTCCTGCTCCAAGCTCTAAGATCCATACCATTGAAAGTTCTTACATAACCAAAGACGGTTTTAAAATTTCATTCAGTGCCTGCTTCTTCTTCAGGTATATGCCTAGAGTGTACCAAAGGCTTTGGCTGTTACTTAAATAAAAAACTGTTAAAAATGTACCGCTGCTCACAAACAAACCTCGTTGAGAAATTACATTCTCTGTGAGGATTCCAAAATCAGTTTCACAGCATAGTCCTCAAGTCTCATTTTGACACACAATGTCATCCTTGTGCAATACCCTGAAAATACAAGGACATCTGAAGAACTAGGTTGAAATCCAGTTTGAGGCTGTGCTGCGCTTTGGCTGGAGAGCCCAGGGGTCTGGCTGTGCCACAGAAAGCGACTCTCTCGCTCAAAGGCAAGCCCCCCCACCTGCAGATGTAGAAAAGTGTGCGTGAAGGCAAAGAAGAAGAGAGGGATTCCTCGTATGAATTCCACAGAGGGTTTAATGATGTGAAAAAACCATCGATGAGGAACGAAGACAAAAGAAAGACCCGGAGTTTTTCCAAAGGGGAGGGGGGGGAAAGGGGTTACAGCCCATGGAGAAGGGCGAAAGAGGATGATTGCTAAGGGAAACAACCAATGGGGATATGTGAGGGATGGATAACAGGGAACAACCAATGAGGGATCTCAGAACATAGAACTTTCCAGGCTTAATACATATTCAACTAAGAGTATACGTATTCATAACCTTATGCATAAAACAGGGAGGGGAAAACAGTAACCCAGCAGCTTGAAATATGCAAACAGGGAGAACACGGAGTTTGGGCTCTTACTATAACCCAGGGGGAGTGCTGTTATACTGAGTTGTCAGACCACCAAGCATCTGATGTCTGGCCTCCTGAGGCCATGGTGGCCACAGCTACATGCACCGCAACACCGTATGAAAATATCCTTGCTGTCTTCCTGTGCATAGAAACCTACTGTTGGCAAGGGTCAGATCCAAATTGAGCCCCGTGGCACTGAATGATGGAGAAAATTTTCTTTTCCTTCATCTTTAGTTGACATGTAAGAGAGGAAGGGGAAAGAAACAGTCAGTTATGTTTGATTCATACTCCTCATTCTTTAGAATTAGCAGCACCCAGCAGGTTCAGCTAGGCTGATACTAGGTAGAAGGGATGAGGTGCCTTTTTAAGCCAAGGGTATAAGTGCCTGGAGGTCTGAAGACTCTGAAGACAGACTTAGGAGAACAGGATGGGCAGATGAGAGAGGTATAGCTTAGATATATATGGACATATGGAATGGGTCTTGGATTACCAGGGTTACCCATTCTGATACATACTCTGGGCTTCACGGAGGAACTTATAGGATGTACATCAAACAGAAGCCTTGGGAACTATTTTGAGGTTTCTTAACTACATAAATGTACGTGAGCTCCCCATAGGTGGTGTTGTTTTCTTTGTTTGTTTCTATCATTTTGTCTTGTTTCTTCTCTTTCTTTTCAGTCTAGTTCTTCTTTCCAATATGCACCAGCATACTTCTAGATGGGGAAAAACCCCTTTCTTCCTTGAAGACCACTAGGAAAAGAGAAGATTTTTCTTGTTCTTTTTTATTTCCCATATTGGGAGTATGACTATCCTTGAGATGGGATTGTAAAAATAAACACAATACTGGCTGCTGCCAGTACAACTAGCAGACAGGTTACACCTCTTGGTTTTAGTTTCACATAGACAGGAAGAAGAAATGGCATCTGGTACATGAAATGCCAGTGATGTGGAAGTTGTTCACTCCATTTCCATGGACATATGCCGCTTTTGCTGTGCAAGTCTCTCTCAAGCATCACGAGTAAGATCTCCTGTATACATCCCTAGATAGTAGCAACATGCCGATAGAGGTTCCAAGAAATAACCAGAGCAAAGATGAACTGGAAATCATGGCTTAAAACTCTATTCCTTACTTTTTCCTCTCACACTACCTCATCTTTTTGCTTTTACCTTTCACCTATGGCAATCTTTACTGAACATAATTGCCCTTGACTGATTAGCACTGGATCAAACCACCTCCTATAACATAATGATCTCTTGCTAATTAATGCTGGATCAAACCACCTCCTATCACATAATGATCTCGTGATCTCGATCTCTTTCTCACTCTTTCTCTCCCTAAATTCACCACAATATCAGCTAATTGAATGTAGAAAGCTGAGATCCTTCAGCTGTTTCCGCTGAAAGGTTTTCCACTGCATACTCCTTGTAATGCTTGCCAGGGTTGATGTTGAGAATAGGGTGTGAATTATGCTTGGCTGAGAGATAATAGGATATTTAATTAGGTTAGAACGATTCTGGAAATAACCTTATTTGTGTTGCAAAGAAAGTAAAGAGACACTCAAAAGAACACAGCTATAGATTTCCACATTAGCAATAGCTTTTGAATCACTGATAATTACCTCTGCATGTTTTCAATCCCTTTAGTTAGCAAGCTGAAGTTTAAAATGAAAACATTTTTACAAAGCTTTATTTTAGCTCCAAATTTTGACCTTAATGTTTGGACACTTGGACCTTAAAGACTCCCTTTTAGTTCAGGGTATTATGACCTTGCAGACAAATAAGTGCCTAAGTAAGGTAAACTACCTTATGAACCTGCTATTCATTAATTATTCTGAGGAAAAATATTTCCTATATACTCTTCCTTGCAGTCAGTGCAGAGAAGTCCATGTCTTGATGGAAGTACCATAAGCCACATCATATTTCCTGAGAGTAAGACTGCAGAAGGAGAGCTGATTAAAAAGAAAAAAGTGTCTTGTAAATCCACACTTGTGGTCTTCTATTAGTTTGTGGATCCAATGCTTTATTTACCTCCCATGGTTTTAAGTAAAAAATCTTACTTAAGTAAATCTTCTACTTAATTGAAAAATCTACTGTCTTATCTTACTGTGTATGAAATAGGGAAAATCAATCGCGTTTCAGTAAATGATCAGAAATTCTCTATGTAGGCTAAAAGCTTGAGTCTATCTTACCTGAAAGTTATCAGGTTTTTTAGTGCCATCTTGTCAGAATTGTGGTCATCAGTCCCTTCCTTTCCACACCAACACAAGAACTAGATCCTCCAAATTACATAGGAATGGTGCTTGAATGGAGCACACTGTATTCAAAAAATTAACACTTGAATTTGATTTTTCCTTTCGTATAAAATAACCTGAATTTGATTATTTTGTTTGACAGAAGTTTAAAGGTTGAAGGAGAAATAGAAAGAAATGTTTGCATTTCAGTCAGTGGAATTCTTTGGAGAGGATTATCTAACAATGCTAGACTTGCAAATAAGGGTTTTTAAGTTATTATTATTTTAAAACAATAATAATATTATTATTAATAGATTTTTTCAACACTAAAATAATACTGGCTTTGGAAAAGATGGTCTATAAAGATAATCATGCTGCTGTAATATATTTTGGACTTTTTTCCTGTTCAGGGGAATCTAAAGGAAAAAATTATTTTATATTTAATATGTTTTATTGTGCTGACTACCTTCAATTAGATTTCAAATATTTTTTCTCTTTGTCTTTTCCAGCTTGAAACTCTAGGAATTTTTCAGTTTACAATTCTTTTTACTTTCTGTTTCGTTTGAACTCCATACTGGTTGAAAATAGAGCTTTGTCCTCCTCTCCTCCTAAAGACTTCCGATTAAATTTAAATATGCCTGTTTATTTTATGCTGAAACACAAGAGCAATGAACTACCAGCATTCTCTACAAGAATGTCTGCTCCCAAGTTGCTTGACCCTTGTTTTTGAGGGGAGAGTGCACCACCAGCAAGTCCCTTAGCAAGAAGAAGCACTTGAGTAGGGAGAAACTGAAGAAAATGACCACCCAGCTAGAGGCAGATGACAGCACACAAATTCAAAGAATTACAAAAACTAAACAGAAAGAATTTTTTAATACTCAGAAAGTCTTCTAATCTCTTGGTGGTCTTGATTTTTATCTCAGTTACACCAAATAATGAATTAACTCTGAAATTAATCCATTAATCCAATGCAGTATTGTGGATCCAAATTTGTGCCACAATATTTTAATTACTCTTAATGAGATACAGTAATCAATGAGTTACATTAATTAATTACGTTGCTGTTAAGGCAATGGTAGAGAAGCTGCAATTCCTTAAGTTTTTTTGTGCTGAAGGCAAAAATAGTTTTTCTTGTAGGAGGCAGTGGTCATAAATTAGATACATAAGATATAATAATTTCAACATTTAACTGTTAGCATCTTTAGGAAAAAAAGAGGTGATTAATAATTTTCCTCACAGATTCCAACAGCATTCTATGTTTGGCTGGGAAGGAAAGACAAACGTATCTCTAAATATACATGTTCAAAAGACTTTGGGGAAAGTTAGTGGAAAGCTTCCTAATGACTTTCCTGATATTTGAATGAGGGCCTAAATGAACTCTCAAGCTTTCCCAGTGCGTTATATCTGTATCATATCTTGTTTAGATTGCCTTTTCTTGCACTTTGCAGTGCTGAAGGCATTTCTACGGTATAACAAGTAGTGACACAATGCTGTTGGTTGCTGTTCTGCTTTTCATGAGTTAGTTAAAAGATGGCAAAGCAAAAGTTACAGGGAACTTGCTTTCGCAGGCTCCTTTTGATGGAGGTTCTTGTGTCAGAGAGGTTTGTGCTGACACCAGAGTGGAAGTGTGTGTCTGCAGCCCGTGTACAGCGTCGCACAAAGCACCAGTGAGCGGAGCAGCAGAGGTTCAGCGCTGCCCTTTGCAGGCTGTGCAGGGGCTTTCCTGGCAGTTTTCGTGGGAACACTCAAAGCCTTGTGCAGCTGCTTCACACAGCCAGTGCATGCATTAAAATATACGAAAAGGAGAGAAAGAGGAGTTATTCTTTACTGCTGTTCTGAGAATGTGAAATATTGGCAACACGCTGCATTTTGATTATATTTCATCGCAGGTTTCTTGATACTCTATCATTAAGCTTTAATTTCCTTAGTGTAGAATTGCATTGGAAAAATGGGAAACAGAATCCCCGAATGGGGTTGCTTTGTGTTAGGTATAATGTAAACAGAGTAATACTGTTCTTGTCCCAGCAAGCTTGTAATCTAAAAGATAAAAGATGAAGAAAAATGATTTCCTAAGGCCTCTCAAGGCTTATGAGTGGCAGAACTGTTTCCTGAATGCTGCCACATAATATTGAATTTGTTTCTTCACCTTCACTTCAGATTTAAAAAGAATATTCACGTCTTGAAAATTTCTTAGAAGGATGAAATCATTGTTGTGATATTTATTTTGTAGGCAGGAAAAGAGAGGTAAGCTATTTCAATTCATGCTGCCAAAATATCTAATGTTGGGTAATAGGCTGCAAAACCATGCAGAAAGGTAAGTGCTATATTAAAGTATTTTACATGTATAGTATAAATGAATTATACATCTTATAACTGGTTCATCTATTTAGGGTAAGACAAAAATACAGTTCATGTTGGGCAAGCTATGAATAAAATCAAAGCACTGTCAATAAAAAAGCATAAAAGTAAAAAAGAAAGTAGGATGACAAAAAAGTGGAGTTGAAAGGAATATTAAGGGATTATCTACCAGCTCTCCCTCTGCGGAAATCAGAAGGAATGGTGGTCACATCACACTTTGTCCAGTATGTTCTCTAAACTCAATAATTTATATTTTGTGGGTTCCCTAGACCATCTAATGCTTAATTGACCTTAGCATCAGAAAATATTTTTCCTTGTATCCAGTTTAACTCCCTTGCTGGCAATTTAAGTTCATTACTTCTTGCTATAGCAACTCGGACATAAAAAAAGAGTTTTGATTCCTTCGTCTCTGCAACAGCTTTTGATGTAACTAAAGACTATTAGAAGAAAAAATTATCACACTTTTTCCTTTTTTTTAATGGACAACCTTTATTTCATTAATTTTTCTCATAAAAAAGGTTACACATTTTCATCAAATCTAAGCATTAAGCCTGCTGAAGGAATGAACATGGAATGAAAGCAGATCTTTTGATGATACTATAAAAAATAGTCAGAGCAACAACAAAAAACAACCAAACAAACAAACCAAACTACCATGACAGCAACTAAATAGTCTTTGCATATGTCCTAGAAGTGTTGGAAATATACTCCTGAAATAAAGTCTGGATGCAGTTTGCTGTTTGAGACTTCATAACTTAAAATGTGAAATTTTTGTCATCTTCTGCTTTGACATCTATAAAACAGGTGAACAACCTGTAAGAAAGAACAATACAAAAATTTTCATTAAGTCCATAGTGCAAGTACTTTCACTTGAGTGTGCTCTGCATGTAGGGGTCCAGGAAAACAGACTTGAACCAGCTCATTTTGTAAGAATTTGCATTTCCAATGTGAAGTCATTACTGGAGATCTTGAAAAAGTTCATCCAAATCCGGAAATCCATATTAGAGGACTGAGGCTTTTAAAGTCTGCTGGTGAGTTGTAATGGGACTTCAAAGCACTGCCAAAGCTGGAATGAGAAATGCCCTTCTATGTGAGCTTGGGACAAAGATAGAGAAGTATTAAATTAACTGTTAAAATAATAATAATAATAATAAAGTAGAAAATTCCTTGATAAGATGGTGATGGAAGCGCCTTCAAATTCTACATTAAAAATTGTGGTTGATGGTGGACCAATATGGCTAGAGAGAGGCAAAGAACTATGAAATGTAGATCTATTGCAAAGGCTGTGGGGACAATTGTGAAGATCTGTGGGGACTTGTGAATGTTTGTATTCGAGCTATGTGTGCTGAATTTTGCTTCACTTCCTCCAGCCAATGTTGTACATACTAGCATAAAGGTAAAGCACTTGAAATATAAATATATTCTTTATTTTCTACAAATTTTGTGTGGAATGACTTCTAGTGCCACAAAAATGGACGAATAAAATAGATAAATTGAAAAGCATTTCCATAAAGCTGTGCTTGCAGACTGTAGATAGGATCTACAAATTTTTAGCAACTATAAACCATTCTATCCTATGTATTTCTGGTAGGCTAAGGATGGGATATACCTGGCTACATACCTGGATAATCTGTTGACTCAGCAGATGATGTAAGAGGTGATTTAAACATAGTTTAGTATATTTCCTTGTTCTGGTTGCTAATAGCAACAGATTGAAAACAAATAAAAATCTTTACTAAAAGAGTTAGTTTTCCTTTTGAACAGGAAAATGATTTGGTATAGCTTTATAAAGATAATAGAAAGGCTTAATCTACTCTTTATAGAAGGAATTTCTCATTTATTTATAGGGGGCTGTCAGTAGCATCAGCATGGAAGTAGAGCAAACTATTTTAAAAGAATCTTGCATGAGATCTAAGAAAAAACAAAAAACTTTGAAAGTTCTCATAGTTAAAAATATGAGGATACACAAATATACATGATGTTGAGTGCGGGAAAAATGAAAGCATACTGTAATATTACCCAAATAAATCAACAGAGAATCGGTAAATTAACTAACGTATTTCAAGATTCAGATATATTTTAGCATGAAAAACATACTAGTTTTGTGGACTATTAGTAGTCTACTAGGCTTTTTTTTTCAACCAAGAGTGCTACAAAGAAAATTATATGTTTTTCCTCTGAAGCATTTGATGTCTGAAAACATGAAACTACTAAAGTGTTTTAGATAACTTTTTAGTGCCATATTGCTGTAAGGGCCATAATCCAGCATTTCTTGGCTACTTCCCAGAAAGCTATGTAATAGCACCAGGATTGCTTTAGAAAGGAAAATAAACTACAGTCAAATGGTTTGAGTTAGTAACTGGGTCATCCTTTGCTCCAGCATCAGTGACACTGAATAACGCCAGCACTCTGCCTGCCTGAGGTACTCAATCTCCACAGCCGAAGGTGTCAGGAGCCCTGCAGTTCTGCCAGCCCCAGAGTGAGCAACGCTGGCAGGAGGCAGTGCCTGGAGAGGAAATGTGCCTTTAGCAGGGTCACTCAAAATGCAGGGGAGATATCCTATGGATTTCAGGATTCTACAGCAGCCATCCCAGCTATTCTCCCAGATGCCTCAAAATATCTGTTTGGGGATGTAAACAGTTCTGAACTAGAAGGATTTCCCGGGATGAGGAGGTTCAGTTGCTTGTGATCCTGGCAGACATGGTATCCCTGGGAGAATCCAGGCGCTGCACCTGTCCTGCAGTCACAAACTGTGGACGAGTAGTTCTGCTGAGCGAAGTACTTAGTGTCATAGATGTTAGTGTGACTCTGTAACGATGGGAAGCTTTTAAGGTGGGGAAAAAAGCCACAACAAACTGACATCTGTTTGGACAGTATTTTACTCTTGACATAAGGGTGCATATTTTCAGGAAGAAAAAAGTTGTGGGTTTTTTAAAAATCAGAATATTACCAACCATTGCTCTGTAAGAGACTGCAAACTTCAAACAGTTCTAGTAATATGCTATCAAGTGGTGTTAATACTGTGACTGACTCTATTCCAGATAGGAAGTGAGAAGCAAATTGACAAACCTTTCTTGGCTCCAGAAATAAGCTTACTTCTTCTTTTGATTTTCCTAGCAATAAAATAAACTTGGACATAATGTTTATCTTAATAACCATGAAGAAAAGGAAAAAAAAAAGAACATATATACACAAACAAAACCATAAAAAACCCCAATCAAAAAAGACCCCCAAAATATCAGTAAGCTGAATTTCATCAAGGCTTAGTATATCTGTTTCAGTTCTGGAAAGCTCTCATATCCTGCCCTAGGCTCTGGCTCTCTCTGGAAGAGATCCAGCCACCTGCAGCTCCCATGATTCTTCTGCTGTTCTCCCAGAGCTGATGTGGGACAAGCATCAGCAGGGATGAAAAAAGTGACTACCACCTGAGATGGGTATAGCAAAGCTCCTCCTGGCTCCGTAAGACCCAGGCTAATTTTTGACTTTCCAGGCAGATCTGTGACTGCAGATCACAAAGGTGCCAGGCAAAATCCTGGGTGTGTTAATGAGCAGAACACAAACATAGTAAATCCCCCCAAGGAAAATGGACTCTGATAATTGCTTAAATTCACTGTTTGTGTGGCTACTAAATGGCTGATATAAGCAGAGTAGATGCAAAGCAGACTCATTCTGCTTTAACACCAGTTCTTCCATTTTTTATTTTCATTTTCCCCATACCTTTATTTTCATTCCTCTTTTGCTCATGTCTGTTTTCTTCTTCCTGACAAAAAAGTGATAGCAAGCACTGTAAAAAATTGTCTTATGTATTATTGACTAGTTTTGAAGTGGTGTAATTTCCTGTACCAAACACAAAATGCACTCTGTATTTTGACTTGATTTTGCATTCTGATCAGTTGCACAGTATGGGTTACATGTCCAGGCTTAAATTCTCTGGTTACAGGCTCATAGATGCTGATTTGCAACAGTTTAGTGTCTGTGTCAACCCTTCCTGAATTCCATTAGGGAACAGAGAACCTTGGTGATTTCCAGGAAACAGCTGTGTCTGTTTCTGTGTGCCTGTCAGGCATAGTATGTGTTTCGTTGATATACTGAAGTGCAAGAGATTTCATCAAAGGTTAAGTAACAAGTTCTCATCCACAAGACTTCAGAAATTCTCACAGTGAGTCATACTAAGAGACCATCTACGTTTCTCATCTCTGGCAGGTATAAGAAAAGAGGAGTAGAAGGAAGCTCTTTCCCTAGAAGTTCTTTATCAGACACTTAGAAGTAAAAAATGGGATTGTTTTTAATAACTATTTTTGTTTATATTAATTTTTTAATATTTTTAAATATTTCATATTCTATGACATACAAGTTAGCCCAAAACACACCTAATCTTGTGAAGAAAAATTAAATTGTAGACACATATATTTTCATTTAACTGTGAATGGGTAATCATGAAAATGTTAGTTCCTATAGAGATTTGTTCTTAATTGAGTTGCAATTCAATGTTTTTCAAATTATCTGAAAGAAAGTATTCTATTCAATTATTGCTGATAATTCAGAAATTGATAATGAACCCCACTATATATCACTATATATCACCCCTATTAGTTAGGTGGCTTGACAGGGTGAGTGCAGCTGAGAATGTTTCCTAACATGGTACAGGCAAGTGGAAGATTCATATTGAAGGAGCAAAGGAAGGTACCACAACCACAAAATGCGAAGCTGTGTCCTTGAGAGCAGAGATTCTGAAAGGGCTTTACAAATCCTATGGATAACCCAAACTATACAAACCTCCAATGCAATAATATAGCTCAGAAAGTCATCTTAGTCCTTGCTCTGAGAAATTATTCAAGGTTTTGAAAAATATCTGTGATACAGGAGATTTAAGCAGTTTAGAATATTTACTTTATAGAATAGTAAGCTAACAAATCAAATGATAATTGCATATAATCACTAATTATGTAATCATAAGGGAAAGAGATGCTGAAGAATGTAATCATGCAGACAAAGACATAAAAAGATAAAAAATGGAAATATTTTTTTTACCAGAAGGAGAGCAACTGGGACAAAATCCCCAGTGGATTATCCATGTCTTTAAGACTTCCTACTTGAATAATATCTTCTAGAAAAATATCACAGTCTTTAAAAAAAACAACTTAAGTTTTCAATTAGAAAAGGACTGGTGTGTTTCTTTATCCTGAATTATGAAAAATATTGGATTAAGTAATTGAAATGGTTCCTCTAAATTATATAAAAAATACTGTTCTCGTCTCTCCTTAAATTCACACTTCTTTTACTTAATATCAGGGATAACATTAATGACTATGACTTCATCTCCAATGCCATCCCCCTTCATGTATGACAATGACTTCAAATCCTACTTTTCTCACTTCAGAAGATTTTTTTCCCTCTGAGACAACAGTTGGCTAAATTTGGTATTTTGGTCATTTTACAGTTTACTTTTCTTGTTTCCTAATTCTCAGTTTCAAAGGTCTTCCATCTTGGTCATATTTCATATTTCATCCAGAAAAAAAGTATTTTTTTCAATCTGGAGAGCACAGACACCTCATATTTAAACTAATGTCACAGCAACCCTGCAACCCTGCAACCCTGACACAAACAGTTCTGGGTTTCCACAGTTGTTTCACACCTTGACCCTTTTCCCTTTGCCCCCACTCAGATTTATCCAAAGAAGTTCAGGAAAGCATCCAGGATCCATGGACACCAGCACATAGCTTTTCCACTGATGTGCCAGGCCAGTTCCAATATTTTTTAATTGAGACCAGAACAGAATGTGTGAAACTTCTAGTGGAATTCCTCACACTGGGATTGAAACCACAGTTGAGTACCATATGCTCCATAAGAATGCTTATTTTTCCTCTTGAACTTTGAATTAAAAACAAAACCGCACAAATGAGGTAGTAGAGAAAAATCTAAAAAGCAATCCCAAAATTATATTCCTAATAGCCCCAAAAGACACCCAAGAAAGGACTCATTTCCAAGAACTGATATTTAAATGAAAAGGTTCTCATCAAATTGAACTAGACTTAAACCTCAACCAATTATATTTAAATATAATGAAAAATAAATACAGCTGAGCTATTAAGATAGCTGGAATAGCTAAAGGTCTGTCAGCACTTCCAGTATAAACCTGGTTTGTTCAGATTGTAAGTGCTGTAAAAATGTGTTCCAGGCTGAAAGTTGGCAGACAAAGATTGTAGTTCTAGAGGTTGGGAATTTTTTTTTTAATTTTAAATGGGTTAAAAAAAAAATAAAAATGATTGGCCACTTTTAACATAGGATTGGTAGGCTTTGGAATTTTCCAACACTATTTCTGACATTCCCATAATTCAAAAAAGGACTGATTTTAAAAATAAGATGATGTAAGCTATTATTAGTCCATGATGTGAACTAACCACATGCTTCTTTTGGGATTTGTACAGGGGTTTATTTTTAAAAGGCAAGTGGGTTCAAACACAGGTCACTAGACTAATATAGTTTGTTTGACTCGTAGGTGGGATTTTCCAAGCACCTTCGGCAGTGGCCTAGCCCTGCTCCCAAGGGCCAACATCAGTGGTGTCAAAAGCGGAGAACTTAATGCACCCCCACTCATCTGCTGGGATAATGACAATAAACTTGGATAACCACTTATTCTTTTATTATTCACCTTTCATCCCTTTTCTTAATGATGGATTTTTTTGTCAAAAATTCCCATAATGGGGTATCACAGAGTTATTGATATAATTTCTCCCCTACAACCTTCCCTCGCTCACAGAAGTGGGAAATCAAAGGGCCTTTGCTCCCAGCAATGCCTCCCCAGCTGGTCTCTAAGGAGCACAGGACTGTCCGGGGTGAGCACACCCTTGTGGCCTTGAACAAGGAGCTCTGGTCATCCCTTTGCCCTATGGATCACACCATGGCAGGAGCACCAGACACAATGTAGAGGTAAAACTGGGAAAGATGATCTGGGAGTGCAATGTGCTTGTGGCAGTTCTCTAGAGAAGTGACTAGACAGAGAGAAGTGAGGATATTCTCTGTTTGTGTGAACAAGCACCACTGCAAAGGTATCTGTGATACCAAGGAATATTAAATTCCACCTTTATTCTTCTTTCTGTCAATGGAGGAGAGTGGATGTGTATGCCCAGAGGGAGTGGCAATCCACCATCATCATCACAAATATCAGCCAGAGCCTTCAAAAGGCTGCAGAACTCTCTTCTGATTAAGAAATCCCAAGGTCCGCAGGGTCTTTCCAACACTTTCCCAAGCTCAGCTGTAGCTGCAGAGCTGTTCTGCTTTTGCTGATGTTGACAACATGCTATTTTTTACAAACATGCTTCAGAAAAGATTCTGTTTCTCTGCTCCCAGAAGAACCAGCAAGACTATGGTTTCAGACACAGCGCCCTGACGAAGGAAATCAACATTTACATTTGGGCTTGAAAGGAACAGGTCAAGGATTTCAGTTATCAGCTTTAGAAGGATAACCAACCTAGGAAGTTATTGATTATTCCAGAACATGTCTTTTTCTCTCATCTTTGCTGTGGTTTTTGGTAGGTTGAGTGATTTCTCTATTGTGTTTCTGAGGAATCACAAGCAATTTTGCTTCTTGATTATATGAAAGAGAAAGAGAATGTCAAAATCTGAAAATGTATTATAAAATAGAATTGAATAATTACTCTCTGACAAGCAGCAGTTAATATTAATGAGACATGAAATCATATCTGTATTTCTCTATTTGCATAATGAAGTATGCTAACAAAAATTACTTGGTTTGAGTTTTTGTTTTTCTACGTTCTTCTTTATGTGTAAGTTTTCACTTCACTCAGTGTTAAGGTGTTTTAAAATGTGGGCTTTAAGAAACATTTACACAGACCGTTCATAATATCTGGGGTAAGAATCAATATTTGTTTGCATTTTGTATCACTAATAATA
Source organism: Pomatostomus ruficeps (assembly GCA_013400735.1). Classification (NCBI taxonomy): domain Eukaryota; kingdom Metazoa; phylum Chordata; class Aves; order Passeriformes; family Timaliidae; genus Pomatostomus; species Pomatostomus ruficeps. Next base: position 2,898 of record VYZT01019837.1, on the reverse strand, counting down.
GCTCTGAAATACTAATCTAATCTTCCTCATACTCACAAATTATGTGGGTTTCTAGGATCAGATTTGGCAGGGAGGTTGTTCTCATTAAGGAGAATTAAGTAATACTGGCAGTGGGTCAGTGTGACCAATCTTAGTTCACTACAGGAGTGAAAAGAAAACAGAAGACTGGAAAGAAACAACAAGCACAAGTTAAAGCATATTGCAATAAAGTCTTTTCAGCCAAGTGATATTTTAATATTTCTCCCTCATTGCAGGGTGTATGCTACATATATTAGGATTACTTCTAAAATGTTTAGTTACTGAGTACTATATACAATGCTAGACTTTTATTTTTTCCCTGCTGGGGTTGAAGGGAGTCATGGGTCAGATTAACCTGGTATGACCCAGTGCCTGATTGAAATACTACCACAGGTTTTACTTCAAACACCTCCTGCACAAGCCTTTAAAGGAGCATAAGTTCAGAAAAGAGAGATTTGCTTTGTTATGCTGAGTATCCTTCAAAGGTGAGGATTTGCCATGTTTTGGCATAACACAAGGGAAAGCACTTCTGTACTCAGCCTGAGATTCACCTTCCCTAGAACTCCCCAAAACCTGCATGGATGTCATTCCCATTCTACACCCACCCTTCCTGCCTTCAGTCTGGCTCCCAAAAGCTTTGCAGACAGATGGGAGTTCTGAGCCCTAGTCTTCTAAGGGGTTGTGAAAGGCAAAAATGTTTTGTTGTTCATCTAAGCTATCACCATCCCACAAATCAACGTAAGAACTTCAGATGCCATCAAGTTGACAGTGTTTATCAGTCACAAACCCTATTTGTGGAAGACATGTCAGTGTAGGAGAGAGGTTATCTAAACCTGAACTCCTGGAAGCTGAAAGTGAATCATACAATCATTAAGGCTGGAAAAGACCTCCAAGATCATCAAGTCCAACGTTTGACCAAATACTACCAAGCCCACTAAACCCTATCACAAAGTGCCATGGCTTCTCATTTTTGAAAACATCCAGGAATGGTGATTCCACTGCTTTCCTGGGCAGCCTGTTCCAGTGCACAACCACTCCTTCAGTGATGAAATTTTTCCTAAGATCCAACCTGAACCCCCTCTGACACAACCTGAGGCCATTTTCCCTTGTCCTATTGATAGCTGGCTTGGAGTGCACCTGTGCACTCAAAAAGAAGTGCAGTTGTGTCCCTCAGCATGAAATCAGGGTTGTTAAAAAAAAAAAAAAATTAAATTATCATGCAGTGGGGTCATCAATCCAGTTATCAAGAATAATATGAAATAATTATTTTATCTCACTTCAATAGGATCTTTAGTATTTTTTTGATCATGCTTTATTAAAAGGTGACAACAGTATTGAAAAAATGGATTTCATTCACCTCTCTGCCAAACACTGATGCTGGGGGCAGGAGGAGCCCACCAGCGAACAAACTGCACTGTTTTCAGTTGCAGGGGGTTTATGATTTGTGAGGGACCAGGCAACTGTGGGAGAGAAGAGAGGGCAGACAGCCTTTTCCTTCCCCACAGCGCAGAGGACAGGGAAAGGTTTGGTCACAAAGTTTCAGGTGTAATCAGAACAGCTCTGCTCAGAAAACAAAGTCTCATTGTGTCTGGGAACCCTCATCCTATAAGAGGACCAGAGGATGTATCAAAGTAATGTGGGGGAATGGGGGACAAGTGCAACAACGGGAGGAAAAGTTAAATTAAATCTGTGTCTTCTCTGTATCAAATTTTTTTCCCAAGGCTGATTCTGGAGAAGGCATGTTTAAAACATCAGTCAGAAAATCAAACATAATTTGAAGTCTCACTTCACACCTCTATTTCCGTTTCAGTAGGTCCTTTTAGCTGAATTCCACAGGCCCGGTGGTGACCTGGGCTAAGGGAACAAAGCTCTGAGGCAACAGCAGCTCTCAATCTCCTTTTCAACTGTCAAAACGTACCCATGCCCTCCTCACCCTTGAACCTTCTGTCTTCTCCTGTGACTCCTAACTCCATACTCCACTATCTTTTAAGGAAAATGAGATTAATTCAAATTCTTTCTCAATGTGGTTATAAAAGGAGAATTTCCTTAAAACACTCACTCAGAGTAGTTCCTGCTAAGGTTTTACTTATGCTGTGTTAAAGGAACCTGAGGAATTTTCAATATCAGAACCACCCACCCTGGGCTGCATCACTTCAAAAACCAAATGTTCAACTCTTTTCACCTCTATTGTTAGATTACTTTGTTATGTGATACACTCCCCCACTGCACGCTCTCTGACACTGGGAATCATAAACCATCCATTTTGGAAATGAACTCTGGTATGTACATAACCCGCATTCCAGGGAGCAGGGCTTGGTGGCACTCACAGCACTGCCTGTGTTATGAGGTGTTAGTGAAAGTTTTGGTCTCTTCAGCCTCTTTTATTGGTTCTGTAGTGGATTCCTTACTTACAGATGTTTTCAAAACCAGCAGTTCCAAGGAAAGTCTAGTTATTGCCAAAAGTTTCCAGCTGAATTTCTTGGCATTCGCAAGCAATGATTTCATCAGAACATGAAATAAGTCAGGGCTGCTGTTGAGAGACACCAGTTTATAATCCAGCATTGTAAATTTAAGACTTTTATTTGCTGCAGAGTTTGGTTTCCATTTGTTCAACCCTCTGATAGGTGTATTGCTTGGGAACAGATATAGAAGTTTTACAGGCCCTTTGTGCAATTTAAAACCCCTGTATAGAATACCATAGTGCACTGCCCATTCACATCATTAAAGACTTTTACAAGAGTATCATGTTCACACTTATATGTACTTTACTCTAGCGACCCTCCCCGTGCCATGTTTGAATTATTATAAATGGGGCCATGCAGAAAGCTGCCTCAATAGGTGAAGTAGGGAAGCTTTGTTTAAAATTCAAATAACAGTTAA
>VYZT01019836.1:29455-65711 GCA_013400735.1 Pomatostomus ruficeps | reverse complement strand
AGCCCAGTGAAACTCTGCTTCTCGAGGAGAAACTGCCCTTGTAACTCCAGTGAGATTGTAATTTTATCTGTTTCATCACTTACATTTCAATTACTCTTTTCTGTAGTGTCAGCTGAAGTTCTTAGATATAGTTACAAAACACACATATCACTATTTTTAATATTAAATGCAACAAGCAACAGGACAAGAATACATGGCCTCAAGCTGTGCCAGGCGAGTTTCAGCTGGAACATCAGGAAGAATTTATTCCTGGGAAGGGTTGGAAGGGGGTGGTGGAGTCCCCATACCAGGAGGTGTCCAAGGAATGACTGGACATGGCACTCAGTGCTCTGGGCTGGGTGACAGGGTGGGTCTTGATGGTCTTGGAGGTCTTTTCCTCCCTCAGTAGTTCTGTATTGGATAGGATCCACTTCCCTGGACCTTGATGGCACGTTTGGATGTGGGAGGTTTACTGGGAGCCTGACCAGTACCCTGCTCGTGTTGGCTTCAGTGCCACGAGCTGCAGACCGGAGCTGAGTGCACAATACACCCTTTCCTCACCTCTGCACGTGTAACTGTGTCTGCTTGCTGTCCCTGCAGAGAGGGATCCCTGCCGTGAGCCCGGACGTGCTGAACCAGTTCCCAGCCGCGCCCGTCCCCACCCTGTCCGGGTTCCCGGTGCCGCTGCCCGGCGGGGTGAGCCAGCCCCCGCTGCTGCCCGCGGCTCCGCCGGCCTCCGTGGGGCTGGGCATGGCGCCCTCGGTGATGGGCATGGGCATCCCGACCCCTGCTCCAGCTCCAGCCCCGGCTCCAGCCCCAGCTCCAGCGGGAGGAGCTGCAGCTCAGCCTTCTGGAGCCTTCCTGCCCTCCTACCCACCCGGCCAGGTGAGTGAGCTGCTCCCCTGCCAGGGAAACCCCTCTTCCTGGGCAGGGAATTAGCCTGGCACTTCCAAACCTCCCTAGGGATAACAGGTTTTAAGTAAACAACAAAAAAACAGAGCCGAAATCCAGCATGTGAGGTCTGGGAACGTGAAGTGCCGCCGAGGGCGTTCTTTTATTTTTTCAGTTCTTTCTGGTGGCGTTAGAAGAGGTGCAGAAGTGTTCTGTGTTACAAAGAGGATTTTAGCTGTAGTTGGGATTTTGTAATGCATATAAAATGGAATTTTAGGTTAAACTGCATGGCAGACTCTAATAGCTGGTAAAGTAAGAGTTTTCAGGAGCAGCTGAGAGCTCTGAAAATCTTCACTTTACAAAGGTAAGTCATGTGGGCGATAAATTTTGCTGTCTGCAGACATGGTTCATCCTTCAGAAAATATTTTTTGCAGTGCTATTAATTTTAAATTATTCATTGATTTAAATTATTAATATTTTTCCTGTATTAAAAGATGGCACGGCTATGATCAATAACACATTTCTTGGGAAAGGAATAGAGTTCCTTATTTACCTGTTGTTCATTCTTGCTCCCTGTAATCCTGCGTGTGTTTGAGCAGGGTGAGGTGCAGACAAAGTGGAAATGCTGATGATGCTCGTGTTGAAAGGTTCCTTTCCTTCTTTTTTCCCCTGTTAACCACGCTGCTCCGAGCTGCTTTCGCGCTGTGTGACAATCTGGAGAGCCAGCAGCGTAGCAATTGACGGGTTGTTTGTAATCCAGGTAGTCAAACCAGAAGATGATGACTTCCAGGAGTTTCAGGATGCCTCCAAGTCTGGCTCCCTGGATGACTCCTTCACTGATTTCCAGGGGGATGCAGCCAAAGCGGCCGGCTCGCAGCACCGCAGCAGGTACCAGATCCCTGGTGTTCCTGTCGTTCCTCTGAACTTCTGATACCCGACTTTAAATCTCAATTGAAACATCATTCACGCTCCAGCTTTTCCTTTGGGAGACAAGATGTAATTCCGGATTAGGCAGGTTTTGTATAACAGAATAAATAACCGTGTTTCCTCCCTTTGATAGTTTACAATCAACTTTTCAAGGTCTACAAAGACCGCAAAATTTCAGCTTTCTTTCCTCTTTATGCACCTTCCAGGTGTCTAATTGTAGCCAGGCACGTTTTCTGAGTAGGAACTGGCTCTTCATAGAGGCAAACAGAACTCTGAATTCCGTGTGAGCCCTGATTCCCAGGTGCTCCCTCAGCGGTGACATCAAATGGGGATGCTCAACCCAATTGTTCTGTTACACCAGAAATGGTTTCTGTGTAAGAAATTGAATTTTGCTGATGTCAGAGAATTCCAGAATGCTTCGATTTGGAAGGGACACTAAAGATCATCAGTTCCACCCCCTGCCATGGGCAGAGACACCTTCCATTAGAACAAAATGCTCCGAGCCCTGTCCAGCCTGGCTTTGGACGCTCCCAGGGATGTCAGTCAATGCCACATGGGTCTGAAGGTGCTGATTTAAGTCTGTCTTGTGTTAGATGTCATTTTGCAGCCGAAGCTAATCTGTTACTGAAAGTTTTGACAGAAAACTGTTTGTAAATTGCACAATGGGAAGTAGAGGATCATAAAAAAAAATATTTCAAAAAATGGTGTTTCTTTTTCACTGCAGCAATTCTCTTTATTCACTGGTGAAAGCGTTCGGTTTTGAACAAAATGTTACAATGAGCTATAATCTAATTGCTTATGGAGCTTTATTTAAAAAAAAAGCCATCTGTGGAGTACAGCTGATTAACCATTCCATTTGCCAAGATTGCATATCTAATAGCCTGCTTTGCAGGGATGGGAAATTTAATTATATTACCATAAGCTCTATTTTTTTTTTGCCATCGCACCGCCTGTCTGCAAGCATCACAGACCAGCATCAGCACATGTGTGCAAGTGCTTCGTTTGTGTGTTGCTTGTAGGCTGCTGATAAGGAGATTTAAATGGCTCTGGAAAGATTCTTGCTGCAGGCTGAAGAAGCGCAGTAGAGATTCATTCAGGTTTTCAATGTGAATGACACAAACTAGAGGTAAAATGCATCATTCATATGTAAAGGATGTTGTTGTGCGGAGCTGCCAAGGTCTGATAACGGGGCTTGTGTGGAGGGCAAGCAAAGCTCTCTCCTAAATCTCCCGGTTTGCTAACAAGGTGTTAGGTTGTCGTGGCAGTGCTGCTGGATAAAGTCGGGTGTGTTTATCCAAAAAGACTTGCTCGTGTAGCTGTGCACTAATCCTGACTCTGCTGACTAGATACCTCCCTGGACTCTCTGATTGGCACCGACAGAAATCCAAAGTTATTGTTTCCTTCCTCTGAACAGTGATCCCACTTTATTATCTTAATTTTGCAATGTGTAATGAGATATAATCGGAATTAGAGAAGCTGAAAGTATGGAGCTGACAAAACCTCGTGCAGTTTTAACTCTTTGCTGTATCTCATTCTATCAGGGAAAAATTTCAAATTCATCAAATAGTCATTGATGAATGAATCAGGAGTGATTCCTGGGGTGTGTCTGTGTGTTTGTTCTCTCCTGGGCCACCAATTCCTTGGTGTAAAGTTCTGAAGTGTTTCGTTCGTGGTTTTGATAGAAATTAAAATCGAGAATGGTGCAAAGTGATTTCTGACCTAAAGAAATATGATTGGGTGAGATAAAGTGGGAATTCACCCAGCTGGGATCGTTTACACCAGGGGCTGGATTAAGCACTCATTAAGGCATAATCTTAGGTTTAGGAACCAAATTCTGTAATCATAACAAGAGACTCCTTTAAATAAAACCTGGAAATGCAGATTTCTTATGAATAAATTAAGGAACTTTGCTTTTATCTCTTTTGTTTTTAGTGTTCCTTCTTTACTAATGCCACTCCCAGGTAATAAGCCGCTCTCACCAGCTGACAAATACGCTGTGTTTAAAGGAATGGCAGCTGAGAAGCCTTCGGAGAGTGCAGCTGCTTTCGGAGGTAAAAGGACAAATACACAACCACTGTGAGCAATTGATTGTAAAATTCCATGTATCTTATTTTTCACATTGATAAGATGTTAATATTTAAAAATCAGAGCAATTCATATAACGTATGCTGTGTGAATTCATAATTTCTCTGTGTAAATGTGTTTCTTTCCTGCTCTTCTCTAGATGGAGGGGACAAGTACAGCGCTTTCCGGGAGCTGGAGCAGCCAGCAGAGAGCAAATACTTGGGTGAGCACTGGGGGTTTTACATCTTTCCATTATCATTTTCAGCCTTTCTCTTTGAGCTGCAGAATTTCCATCTCTGCAGCCCTAAAATAACGGTGGTGCCGCTTCTCGGAAAAAACTTGGTAGGAAGTAGCTTGAAAAAACAGGGCAATATCCTCTTGGAACAATGGTGTTTCTGGGAGATTGGCTTCTCTTCTGGGTGCTCCCGAGTTTTATTGTAAAGTAAGGATGTGGTTGGGATTTGTTTCAAGGAAGGAGTCATTCTTTTATGAAACCCCTGTGGTGTTTTGTGAGCTTCTCGTGCTCGGGAGCTCTTCAGGATGAAATGCTCGCAGTAGAATGAAACAACGTTTGATCTCTTTCTGTACATGTTCTGAAATGTAGAAAGCTGCTGTATTTGCCTGCTGTCGAGGTCTGACCACTCTTAACCCTTTCACCAGCTTGCATTTCTAACGGAAAAGTTTGCAATTCCTCAGTAAGTTTAGTTTGCTGTGCTGTTGCAGTTTTGATCAGTGAGTAGCAATTTCAGGAATATTTTATATTGGTTTGGAGGGGAGGGAGAATGGGATAATAGGTCAGGTGTGGTCCTTTACTATCATCATGAAGAGTATTCTTTTAAATCTTGGTTAAACTAATTTAAAGTGTGACACTGTGTGGTAGCGAAAGAATTAAATGCTAGTGGTGTGTTCCTAAAATAGAAAAAAATCTATTTATTGGACACTTGTCTTAAAGTAAGCATCAATACTTTAAAATGACAAGTAGTCCAAGTATGAACATGCTGGTGAATGGGTTAAAAATGTTTTCATGTTCAAAAGAAGAAAGTTATAAAATTAGCACACCAAAATATTTAATGTAAACTCAGTGAAAACATTGTTACCTCACGTTGGTTTTGTCTCAGCCCTCTGGTGATCCCCCCTGAAAAAGCTGCAGTGTTTCAGAGGGAGGAATTGCTTCCGTAAAAAGCAAATATCATGTTGGTAAAAGTGAAATTCGAAATTACATTCATTGCTTGGCAAACACGAGCGGGGTGAGGTGGGGAGAAGAACTTTGGTAGAGGCTGAATAAGGCAGCATTGATCTCCTCCTGAATCTGTTTGTCGTGGTGTGTTTTGATATTAACTCAGTGCAAAGGGAGTTTAATGTGACTTTGAGGCTATTTGAGAGAATTAGGTGTTTGCTGGAGTGAAAATTAAAATCGCTGGCCTTGACACTCGTGTGGTTCATGGAAGTTGAGTTTGCAGTTCCGTGTGCATCGCGAGGTCTTTAATTTAAACAGTTTGCATCAAACCGTCTGACGCTGCATGGAATGATTTGCCTGCCTGCACGGTGTGAAGGCGCCGGGTTTGTTGTGCAGTGATTAACTGTTGTTTCCTCCCTGTTTCCATCCCCAGGAGATAACCTGGCAGAGTTCAAGCCCGCGGGAGCCGACGATGGTTTCACCGATTTCAAAACCGCCGACAGCATCTCCCCGCTAGAGCCGCCCTCGAAGGACAAAACCTTCCCTGCGCCCTTCCCTCCTGTGCCCGCCCAGGCCAAGCAGCCAGCACAAGCCAAGACCCCTCTGAACCTGGCAGACTTGGAGCTCTTTTCCTCCGCTGGAGAAAACAAGCAGCCATCCTTCCCACCCGCCTTCAACACCTCCAAACCGGGCTCCCTTCCGCCCCCGCCCCTTCCTTCCGCCGCTGCCCAGCCCGCACCCAGCAAAGCTTCAAGCTTGGCCGATGACTTCGGAGAGTTCAACCTTTTTGGGGAATTTTCGAACGGCGCCTCGGCCGGCGGACAAGATGACTTTGCAGATTTTATGGCTTTCAACAACAGCGGGGGCTTCTCCGAACACAAACCCGATGACAAATACAATGCACTCAAGCTGGAGGCCGGCCCTGGCGCCCAGGCTGGCTCCTCTGGCAGCGCCGGGAAGGGTGGGCAGAGCTCTGGCACCACCGCTACGCCCACCAAGTACGACATCTTCAAGCAGCTGTCCCTGGAGGGCTCCGGCGCGGGCTTCGAGGAGCCCAAGGACGGCGCGCTCGCCTCGCTCAAGGGCGACGATGACTTTGCTGACTTCCACTCCAAGTTCTCTTCCAGCGGCGCCGAGAAGTCGCTGGTGGACAAAGTGGCGGCTTTCAAGCAGGCCAAAGAAGACTCTGCTTCGGTGAAATCCCTGGATCTGCCCTCCATCGGCGGCAGCAGCGTGGGCAAGGAGGACTCCGAAGACGCGCTGTCTGTTCAGTTTGACATGAAACTGGCTGATGTGGGAGGAGATCTTAAGCATGTCATGTCTGATAGCTCTTTGGATTTGCCAACAGTTAGTGGCCAGCATCCACCAGCAGCAGGTGAGGAACTGGTTAGATTGCTCTGGTAACGTAGGTGGTGCAGATTTCGTGTCTCTGTGCTCAATTACAGTATTATGCACTCGTCTTTCAGTAGTGGAAGACTCCTCAGTGTGTGTCCCCGCCAGCCACGGCCCCTCAGCAGGGCACTCTTTAGTTTTTTTGTCTTAGAAGACTCTAAATATAAATAGCTGGAACAGTTTGAACTCCAGGCCAGGTTATTTTTGAGATTTAACATCATCCTACTGGTACCTGTTCGCTATTGGCACTTAAGGGACTCGAGTGGAAAATGTTCCAGTGCACACAGTGTCATTCCGTTTATATCAGCAAGATGATGGCAGAGCCTCACTTTCATCTCTTGTTTTCCACAAGGCATTTGGCTCGGGGACTTCCCCTGCCGCTCTCGGCGCTTCCCAAGGGTCACTAATTGGGGCTGTTAATGAGCAGCTGACTAATCACCAACCCCAGTGCATTCCCCTTACAGTGGGGTAGCCAGGATTTTGCAGGACTGCAGTTTTAGGGTCTTTCACACCCCTTCCAGTGTTAAATCCCTCGTGGGAATCATTGTGCCAAGGGGCAGCGAGTGCTGGTCTCATGATTGGGAGCTCTTGGACCTAAATTTAAACCGTGGGACTTTCACTTTATGCTCATCAAGTTCCCACCTTCTTTAATTTCCCTTTATGACAACGTTCCTGAGGGAGTGAACTGACCATCTCTGACCTGGTCACATATCATAAAACAAATTTCCCAAGTGTCCTGCTTTTTCTTTTCATAGATACGTAGGAGATAAGCTGTAGTTAAATGTTCTGTGGCCTTCAACAACACGGGAACCATTACTGTGTTCTAGGACAAGTTTTCTGCAGTCAGAGGCTTTTCTTTTTACAAACTGTAAATGTAAAAGCTCTTACTGCAAGAATTGGTTATTTCCACATGAAATATTTCTTCCATTTTTTTGCAGATATGGGTAGACAAAAAAAAAATACACAGTACTGTAATTTTGCATTATATGATATTTTTAAGTAGGGGAGAGAATTAAGTTGGCAACTTCGACGTGGAAGATACTCTCTTAACAGGGTACAAAATATCAGGAATAATTTATTAGCAAAGACGTTTAATTTTCATATTACCGCTTGGGAAAACTCCAAGTTGAGTGAGCTGTCAAAACGTAGCACCTACAGTGTATTCTTGAATGTTTACTTTGGGTTTGAAAGCACTTTTTCCTAATATTTTTCTAGCCTCTTCTGGTGGTAGTTTGACTTCTGTAGCTCTTTCCAGGACGCGTGCTTTCGCCACAGCCATCCGTGATGAATAATTGCCGTTCGTGGCAGGAAAGCCTCTCTTTTTTTTGGGTTTCTTTCAAGGGGTTAGCCCTTCTTGTGCTTGTTGCTAAACTTTTGAACTCTGAAGTAAGTAATTAGAAGCTATTTTTATTAAACTTAAACAAGTCTGTATTCTCCTATGGTGCCAAGTTAGATGTTATTCCAAAAGGGAGAGTTTTGCTCCATTTAGCTGTTTGGATTTCGTAGCAGGACGTGCTCTGCACACCCTGCTACAAACACTCCTGTGCTCACGTGTTCCTTTCCGTGTGTTTGCTGCATTTCAAGCTGTGAACTGCTGATGGTCAAGTCCTTTTTTTATTTTTCAGTTTACACGAAGTTAAAAAGCAGATTTTGGGTTTTTTTTCCCCCCCCTCATCGTTTCCTTCGATTGGTAAATCTAACGTCCAAAAGGGACAGCATCCCTTTGTCACCTCGCTGTGGGAAACAGGAGACTGGTGTCACCTCTGCAGTGGGACAGCAGCAGGACAGAGGTGCTGAGAGGGGATTGGCCTTTGTGCCGTGCCCACGCAGAGGGCTTGGTGCCGTGGCTGTGAGGTTTGACCTTTGTAGCTTCCAGGTATGGGCAGGTAGGTGCTGACGCTGGGAATCAGAGAGGAATCCTTGCCTTGCTCCCCCTGCCAGGGCCTGTGGTCTCTCCAGGGATGAAAGGTTTCCAGTTTTTCTCTCTCCAGAGGGGATGCAGTCTCTCTAAACCGGGCTCTAACTCTCTCTGTGTGGAAGGTAGCTGACACTAATGTTGCCTGATTTCTCTTGCATTTACTCCGTATAACCCTTTGAGCACTGGCTGCATGCTGTGAGTTTGAACCAGGCCGCTTCTTTCACACCAAATTTACGTTTCGCTGCGAGTTGAAAGCATTTGAGTGAGCACCTGCCCCTCTTGGGTGAACCTGATTTGTTCTTCCTGCCAAAGGCTGCAGCGAGAGGAGCCCTGCCCGGCCCTCTCAAAGGGTTATCCATCTGCTGCACTGACACTCCTGTAAAGTTCCTTTTTTTCTTTGGCATTACTGGAGATCTCTGTATATTTTAATCGACTTCAGGTTTGGGTTTGTTTTTTTTTTTTTTTTTGCTGCTTTTTCTAATGTCTGATTTTCAACTAAACATTTCCTGTGTGAATGTGCCTTTTCAGATCTGCTTTGGTATCTCTCTTCTGCAAGTATTGACCTGCATGCTTTACTCTGATACCGCCCTTCGAGCTCCTCTGTATCACTATCTTTTGTGATCTGTAAGTCCTGCTGTGTTAATAAATATTATCTTGGCATATTTTGAAAACGTGGGGATGTGTGTGATTTGTTGCAAACCAGCAATGCATCTCTTTTTCCTCAAAAATACGGAGTTTAAGGTTCTGATATCCCCTTAAGCTGGCGGGCACCTTTCTCCTGCAGAGCAGGGTGTGGGTGAGCTTCTTCCTCCTCTTCCAACGCTTTGCCCTCGCTCTCTGTCACCTTCTGAATCTTTGCATATCAGCCTAAATAATATTTTTCCAAAGATTTGTGCTCGAGAGGCGTGGAGTGGAGGAAATGTTTGGTGGCAGGGTTGTTTCTGCGAGCTGGCACTGGAAAAACTGTGTTGCTCTGTAGACTTTTATGAGTGGAAGCCCACCAAGTAATATTCTGATATTTATTTAGCTAATCCAGTGTGAGTTAATCAGAGCCCCAAAGTAAACACCCTGCTCCCTTTTTCAATTTGGGAAGTTCTGCCTTCTAAATATTCAAACTTTCAAACGTGAGTGACAGCTGAAAATCTGTGGCATGCAATTATGTCACTTCAAATTCCCCCAAATCCTGAGCCACTGACAGCTTGGGATTAGCATCAAATTAGCAGGCAAGGTAAAAAGCTAAAAATAATTGAGATGTGGAATAGTTAAAACGTTGTGGGGTTTTGGAGTTGCCACAAAACCAGCCCAGGAAGCAGAATGTGGCTTTTCTTCTTTACACTGAGCTGGAGAGACTTTAAAAGGAAAAAAAAAAAAAGGGAGAGACCACAACACCCCTCCTTGATTCTGGAGATGAGTAGGTCGTGCCCAGCCCTAGAGGTTCTTAAACCAAAGCTTTGAACGTGAAGCTGAGACCTAATTCTGCAGGGCTCGTGCTGGTTGTGTTTGCTCAGCCCATGGTTCCCGGGGGAGCCAGAGCAGCGTTCCTGGCTGTGTTTATTTATTACGTTTCTGTCCAGACTCGACAGAGATTCCCTGCCTTGCCCTCATTTGGGTTAATTCTGTGCACAGCAGAGCTTACCCACCCTGCTTTATCCCGGGAAGGCTCTGGCAGGGAGGGTGTGGATCTTTGCCGTGGCCTTCCCGAGGGCCTCGGAGCTCCCGGTGTCAGCTCAGGGGCTGTGTTTTGCTGTGAAACGTTGTTTGTCATCATCATTTCAAAATAATAAGCGAATCCTGTACATCCGCAAGGTTTGGAGGCTTTTCTCTCCTGTTCCCTTCATTTTCATGTATCTGACAGTCAGCGTTCCTGATGGTTTCCATCTTAGCTGCTGCCGTTCCGTAGAGAAAGCAAACGGGAATAATTCCCTCCTTATTAACTGCTCCAGCTGAGAAACGGGCTGGGGGTTTTTCTGTTTGCTGGCAGGCGTGGCACTGATAGCAGCAGGGCATGAAACTCTGTGTTCTCCCAGTTTTGTCTCCTTTTCTGGGGTGGAGAGCCTCTGGAAGCAGCGAGCAGGTGGTGCCTGCCCCATGCAGCCTCTGGGTTCCTGCTCAGGCTGCAGGGGATGTTCCCAGGGTAACAGCACTGATGCTGCTGTTCCTCTGGGAACAGAGCTCCACAGCTGCCACCTGTGTCACCCTAACAACCAGAACGTGACACCAGAGTCATATTTATTCATCAGGATTCAATATCCACCGAAACACAAAAACCCTGAAAGTCTCCTATGCTGGCTAAAATCCCTACATTTTTTCCAGCGTCCCTGAATTGTCTTTTTCAGTTTTCTTCAGACACTCAGTAATGCTGTCAAGGGTTTTCCTTAAATGATTACACTGTTGACATTGAAGGCTCCAGCTTGTAATTTGCCTCCAGCCATAACTTAATCCTTGGTAGTTGAAATAAATTATTATAGTTGGCTCAAATCAGGGGTGGCAAGTTTTCCTGTGGATGAGATAACGCTGGGGAAACAGCATTTTAACTGGAGTTCATCCTGCTGCGAGCGAGCCTTGGCTGGCTCGTGCGGGTGCAGCTGGTCCCAGGTGACGATCAGGCAGGTTGGACTCCGGGTTTGGGAGTTCAGATTGGGTGGAGAATCAATGGTAAATCTTCCAACCCTTTTGGTTTGGAATAAATGATGTTTGGGTTTGGTTCTAACCGCTGTGTGTTCCCCCAGATGAAGCACTCTCACAGAATTTTGAGTGGGTTTAGCCTTTGCTCGTTTTTTTGGATAATATTTGATGCTTCTCATCAGTTCAGATCCTGTTCTTACTCAAAGTGTCCTCCAGGAGGAGATGGGGGTTGCGCTGTAGCCTCTGCCTTGGCCAGGTGTGATGCTTAATTAGCAGTAATTAATTCCCCCCACACTTAATCATCCCTTCCTTTTAAAAGGAATATTGCTGATAGACATTCGTGTCTGTTGAGCTGTAAACACTGACTCTGAGTGCTGTGTTTTTCCTGTAATATAATATTCCTAGGAAAAAGTTGATTCACTGGGAGTGATCCTTCTGGAATTATCCAAAAAATATCAAATGTACAGAATCAAACCCATTGCATTTCACCTCAGCTCTAGCACCTCTGCAGGGGTTTGGTGTCTGCCTGGATTCACACACAGAGAATCTTGAATTCTACTTTGTGAATAATTAAACGATTGTTCTGCCTCCCTCTGCCCTGTCGATTGCAGGTGAGTCCAGGATTCCCCCCGAGCCTGCTGCTGATCCTGCCTGGGCCTGAGTGCATCAGGAGCGCCCTGGCCTGGTCCTTTAGGATGTGTTTGCAGCTCCAAGCCTTAGCAGATACCAAAGGAACAATTCCCAACGGAGTGTGAGTGTGCAGATCCTGGGAGTGGGATCATCACCCTTCCCTTCCCCTCCCAGGGAACACCAGCACAGTGGCGAGGCTCAAATCTTTGCTGGGGTTTGGAGTCAACACAAAGTGAGGGAAAGCAGAGGTTGCCTGGTACCTGGTGGGATTCCCAGGACCCCAGGATTAATTACAGCTGCCTCACGTGCTGGAGGTGGTTCTGGCTCTCTCTCATGCAAAGCTTTGTTTCCCTTCTTTGAACAAAAACCGGAGAGCGCAGGGTGTGGTCTGTGGTGATAAATCACCGTCCCCTCTCCAGGTGGCTGCTGTCACCTCCGAGCCGTCTGTCTGTGCCGGAGCAGGCGATCTCATCTCTCTCTGTTTGCCCTCTGCAAGCTGCTGCTCTGCACGTTCAGAATTCAAGTGGCACTCGGAGATCTTGTCTGTGTGCAGGGGCTCAGGTCAGGATTTGGGCAAAGTGGCAGCTGCAGGAGGGCCCTGGGGAAGAGCTGATGGATGACCCACTGTGCCTGGCTGACCGGCCGCAGTGGCCATTAAACTCTGTCACTGTGCTGTGCGTTCGTCAGGCTTTTCATTAGCCACGGATGTGGGTCATGCCCGGGAAGCAGCCTGGAGCCTGGCCTGCTCTCTGCTTCCAGCGGGATGGATAAACCACGGCAGCAATGGTTTGGGGAATGGTTTAATCCTCGGGCTGGTGTGGCTGCAGCGAATAAAGGGGACAGCTGGGAAGGCAGCTCGTTCCCACCGTGGCTCTGCTGCAGCCCAGCGTGCCAGCCCGCGGTGTTCAGCACGGGGATCTCGGCTCCAGCCAGGCTCAGGGAATGTTCTGTGGTCTGGCTTTGCTCTCCCTGGAGCCGCCGGACCCCGGGCGCTGCGCAGCGGCCGCGTCTCTAATCCAAACTGACAATTGTTCCTGCTGGAAAACAAATGCCAAACGTAGCATAGGAGGGGGGTCAGGCTCTAATGCAAACTGCCCAGCCCTGGCTCCGTGTGCCTTTGCTGGGCATCAGTCTGGAGGTGAAGGATCAGTGGGGTGGGAGCTCCCGCCTCACACCTGCCCCTGGCAGGGGGAAGAACCTCTTGGGCCATGTAATCACCAGGTGGGTATAA
Source organism: Pomatostomus ruficeps (assembly GCA_013400735.1). Taxonomy (NCBI): domain Eukaryota; kingdom Metazoa; phylum Chordata; class Aves; order Passeriformes; family Timaliidae; genus Pomatostomus; species Pomatostomus ruficeps. The sequence goes on along the minus strand of VYZT01019836.1, from coordinate 52,877 downwards.
ATGTTTGGAGCTTGCTGCAAAATAATTGGATTTTCTCTAGACTCAGCTTTTACAAACTATTTATTCAGTTAAAACATGATCTCCGCAATACCCCTGTCAGCGCCGGCACCTGGAAGTTTGACGAGTCGGCCGTGCGGCGCTGCAGGAGCCCTGATAAGCTCAAACAGGATTTCTAGGCTTTTTTAGATCCTCGCAGCACATTTTTAAACGTTATTTGTATCAAAGCATGAATACAAAATTAAAGTGTGTTAATACTTTATCAGAGGAATGGAAAAGTCAGCCCGGCCTTCTGTGTGGTTGGATTTGATAAGATGAAATAACGCATTAAAGGTGTTTGACTTGTAACGTTTATATTTTGATTGTAGATTCTGCAGCCAGAAAACTCAACTGATGATCTGTGCAGCCTGGACTGGCCAGAAACTGATTTTTTTATTTTTTTTTTTCAGTGTTCCTTCACTCCCATAGTGGCATGGTGACTTTCAGCTTAAAATGTGAGACGGCATTCAAAGGTCAAGGCTCACATTCATTGAGCAGAGAAATTTCTGTATTAAAGGCCGAGGTATTTTCTGGGTTATTTTTGTGCAAACTCCAAGCCTCAGAGAGACAACAACTCACTGTGCTTGTTCTTGCAGCTCCCCAGACTCTGAGCAGGTCGTTCTTGAGTGGAGAGTTTAAGGTTTGAGCTTCAGCTCCTAATTGTGGGGCTTTGTTTCAGATGGGGATGACTTCAGGTTCGGAAGCTGTCCCGGCTCGGCGCTCGGCCTGGCGAGCTACGACTGGTCCGGCTCCGGCTCCGACAAGGACGACGCCCAGCAGGGCAAGAAGCTCCCGTGCTTCGCCCAGCCCTCGGGCAGCAGCAGCGGCGGCGTCTCGGCGGCCACCTCGGTCCTCCAGAAGAAGGAGACCTTGTTTGGCAGCTCGGAAAACATCACCATGACAACGGTTTCCAAAGTGACCACCTTCTCCAGCGAGGATGCTGCGCAGGACGTTTCCTTCGCAGCCTTCGCAAACTTTAAGGACTCGGGGCCGGTGTCCAGTGCTCTGGGCGATGGTGGCGTCGTCGGGGACTTCGGGGATTTCGCCAGGCCTCCCTCGGAAGCGCAGGATGCAGCAGCTGACCCAGCCCTGGGCAATGATTTCCTCGCTGGAGTCTCCTCCGAGCTGCGGAGAGAGGCCGCGGACGATTTTGGAGAGTTCCAGAGTGAGAAACCAAAAATCAGCAAGTTCGACTTCTTGGTGGCAACTTCCCAGGGCAAAGTGAAATCCAGCGAAGAGATGATCAAGAGTGAGCTGGCAACCTTTGACCTGTCTGTGCAAGGTAAGCCTGCCCGCGGTGGAGGAACCTCATGATGCACTTTTGATCCTCCTAATTTCCTAATTGAATTATTAATTAGCTAATGGGGGTTGTTCCAAAGGCTGCTGGAAACGACCTGAATCTTCCCATTGATTTCCGTGGCATTTGGAGCAGGTCTTTTTCTACAAGAAAAATATTTGTTGTGCCAGAAAACCTGTAAGAATTGAGGGACTGGGGAGATCTGCGGCAGTCGTTGAGCAAAGAGAAATATTTGTTCTTCTGCAGGAACGGGACAACCCTTGCTGCCACTTTGTTCATTTTAAACAGCCTGGGTCTTTGGAGGAAAGGAATAACTTTTCTAACCTGACTTTTAGGGTCTCACAAGAGGAGCCTGAGCCTGGGGGACAGAGAAATCAGTCGCTCCTCACCTCTGCCAGCCCTGGAGCAGCCGTTCAGGGACCGCTCGAACACCCTGAGCGAGAAGCCGGCGCTGCCCGTGATCAGGGACAAGTACAAGGACCTGACCGGGGAGGTGGAGGTGAGGAGCGGTCTGGAACAGAGCTGAGCTGGCGCTGACAGCAAGGGGGCTCTGTAACCAACTTTTTGGGGTTTTACCTGTTTGAACATGGGTGTGGCTGTGGGAGGGTGTCCTCTGAGTGGAACCTGGAAGTTTCTTCTCTCACGTCTTTACCGGGAAGTGGGAAAACGCTGTTGTGTGAAACCCAAAATCACTCGACCTTGCAGCCGAAGCTTACGACTGGAAATTAGTTACAATTTAAATCTAATCCCAGCTTTGGCACTGAGACCGTTTGCTTTGGGAAATGGCATCACTTTTTGGCCGCGTGGTAGTTATTTCCCTTGCTCATCCTGAGAAGAGATGGGAAAAGGAGTCAGATTAAACTCTGCTAATCCCCACTGCTGGAACAGCAGACTGTAACAAACCTGTCAGGAGGAGGTGTGTGCAGTGAAACCTTTCACCCACTCCTCTGTGTTCTCCTTTTGAAACTCGTTCTCACTCCCAGAAACCAAATTTTAGACTCTGGGTGCATTGAGAATCTTGAAAGAACGGGGAGAAATTGGGAACAGATGTGTTAAAAGTTCACGCAGCTGATCTGCAAAAGTAGTCTTTTAGAATACCTGTCTGCTGCGTGTGTGTTGTGTGGGAGAAAGGGAGGGGAACGTGTGTGGGAACAAGACTGAGCCTGTCCTTTTCTGTGCTCCAGGAGAGCGAGAGGTACGCCTATGAGTGGCAGAGGTGCCTGGAGAGTGCCCTGCAGGTGAGTGTGGCACCTCCTCCTCCTCCAGATCCTTCCTCCTCCCCGCAGGAGCTGCCTCACTCTGTGTTTGAGGCCAGCAGGCAGAGGGAGTGTGGGAATCAGCCCTGGGAATTACACTTTTTAAACCAAAAGCTGCCGCCTCCTCAGCTAAACGCCCTACACTGATCTCCCGTCGCTGGGGATTCCTTTGGCTTTGCCCCAAACATTCCAGCTCTCTGGTCAGCGGGGTGGCCCCGGGTTTGGGTGCCCAGTTCTGTTCAGGGCACTGGTACTGGAGCCTGGCTCCTCAGGGCTTCCTCAGGAACGGAATTGTTGATGTGCTGTGCCCAGGGGCCGTTCTTGTGCTGCTGTCGGGTATTTCACAGCCAGATCAGCGCTGCTGAAAATTCCTGCTTTGCATTTGGGTATCACACAGCCCAAACTGTGAATGCTCTTATTAAACCAGATAGCAAGGCATGCGTGCTCTTAAAACTCTTATTTTGGTAATGAAAATATTGGAGGGAATACATTAAGGTTTTAAATGTTCGTACTTCTCCCTGATCTGCTTAAGCAGGAGTGTATAAAAACATGGGATGGAGTGTGGCAATCATCTCTTGTTTAATTTGCCTCCTCTTTTTGAATAACAGTTTCTGCCGGGGGCAATCTTGTCTGTAATAATTATTTAAACATAGAAACCCCATAATCTCATGAAATTCGTTCCCACCAGGTCATAAAGAAAGCAAACGACACCCTAAATGGAATAAGCAGCTCATCTGTTTGCACTGAAGTTATCCAGTCTGCTCAAGGCATGGAATATTTACTGGGTATGTTTGAATTTTCCACATGTTTTACACGGAAAGCTTTTCTCTGAAAAACAGGGGTATAGAATCACTCTTCCTCAACTGGCATTATTTTTTATTTTAATCTTTCTTCACACCTAAATAATGCAAAACTCTTCTGCCAAATCAATGTAACTCCAGCTTTGAACCGACCCTCCATGGCCACCCCTGCTGTGCCACGTGTGCTTTTGCCATTCCTGTGTTGTCTTGAACATTGTTCATTTTCTTTTTCTCTTTTTTTTCTTTTTAATGGTAAAAGGGTGAGATGTTGTCCTGAGTTTTGCAGTTTCTCAGTGTTTCTCTTTCTGTAATACTTTCTCACACTTCTTCTGTAAACATGGCCATGGTTTCCTAACAACTATCTATGTTTTGCTAACTGTCTGTGTGTTTATCATTCACTATCCTGGGTGGAGAAATATGATAGATTGATGCTTTGACCAATGGAATTGAGAGGTGGTCATTTCTACCTCCAATCCATGGTGATTTGTAAAAACATATAAATAAAGGCAGAGGGTTCTGCCATCTTCTCTCTCTTTTTGCCCTCTCCGTTTGCTGTCTCTGGGTGGTCTTTTATTTGGCTCTCCTTTTGGGCTCCTCGGCCTAGCCGGCCTGACCCGTGCTACAATTCCTGAGTTCAGGGCTCGGGATGCAGTGAATTCTCTTCAACCCTCGCCTGTTTTGCATCCACAGGGGTTGTTGAAGTCTACAGAGTGACCAAGAGGGTGGAGCTGGGCATCAAAGCCACCGCGGTTTGCAGCGAGAAGCTGCAGCAGCTGCTGAAGGACATCGACAAAGTGTGGAACAACCTGATCAGCTTCATGTCCCTGGCTGCTTTGACGGTGAGAGCCAAATAAGGTGCCTGTTACCCAAACAAACGCCGTAATTGTGTTTCAAGAGGCTTCTCAGGGTGTGCTGAGTTGACAGTTTGTATTTCTTCCCTTGGGAAACGGAAAGGAACTCGTTTGTGAAAGCCACTTTGAAACCCTCTGAGGAAACTGTTATTTCTGCACAAACACGAGGCCCTCTTGCTCAGCACCTTAATGATTTCGGTGAAATCCTGGGTGTCTGTGGACATCTCCAGTAAGGCACATTTAATAAAATCCAAATAAAGCCGTTTTACAAAGCCAGAATGCCACGGACATGCCGTGTTTTTTAACATCCCTGCAATTGGTTTCGATGCTCACAATTCCGAAACACCCAGGAACAACTCGGCTGTTTTTCCCTCCTCTCTGCATCTGGAAATGCCCGAGTTTGTTTTGGTTCCTGCCACAGACTAAACAGCTTTTCCTCCTCTGGGCTGCCAGGAAAAGCTGCCAGACAGCCTGGTAGGAGCTGGAGAGCTTTGGGCAGGGCTGGCTGAGGGCTGCAGGCAGGGGTTAAATCCCTCGTGGCTTTTGTGTATTTGTGGTGCAGGAGATGCAATGTGCAAAATGACTCCCTTTAACCCTGGAAAAACTCACATTTTTAGGGAATCACCCAGCTGTGTGTGCTTTATATCGACTCACAGTGGATCCCTGTAACTCTGCATATCCACGGAGCCTTCAGCTCCCGGGTTCAGCACCAAGCAGCCCTCCCTGAGCAGATCATTACTGTGGGGAGGTTTTCACTGAGCATTTTAATTTGTGGCCACAAGAAGGTTTTTCCTTCCCAATAAACACTCATTTATGAGTAAGGCCTGGAATATTTGGTTTCTGCTTGAAATACCCATTTCCAGCCCACTGTCATTCCCTGCAAGGCAGGAATTATAAATGATCAGTCCCTTTTCGCTCACCTTGTGCACATTTTGAACCTCCCCAGGTATTTGGGTGATGTGCAGAGCCTGACATCCTGGGGAATTTATAATTTTACTGCTCAGCAGAGGAGGTTGATGGGCCTGGATTCACCTGTTTGAACTCTGGCATTGTTGATAGCAACAATCCCAAGAGCCATCAGGATCTTCCCTTAATTTAAACAGGTGGATTAAAATACAGTTCCTGAAGTGCTTTTCCTTGGGAGATTACAGGGATTACCTGAAAGTCCAAGGCTTGGCCATGTGTTCCACGAGCCACAGCAGCTCCTGGTAAATTTTAAGCACATTAGGAGCTGCAAACAGTGACTTCCCACGTGCACACACAGTCCAGCTGAATTTACCAAAACCCAGGCACTCCTGACTCCTCAAATTCCCCAAATCACCCTGTTTTTTTGCTTCTCTTCCCCACGGGATACACTGGGAGGGGTGGAACCCACAGCTCTGGTGTTCCAGGCACGGATCCTAAATGATGCAGAAGTGCCAATTAACCGCAGAGAAGCATTCCAGCTCCCAGGCATGTGCTGGGAAAGGTTAATTTTATCTTTTAAAGGATTTCGTTACAAGGTAATTTTATGCGCAGCCTTGTGGTTTCTCGCAGCAAATTGCAGGATGACCTTCTCATTTGCTTCACTCTCGCATTTGGTAAACAAATATTAGAGTGCCTTTATTAATTTGATTGATCTACTTAGAGATTAAAGGGTGGGGTTGGTTTTTTTTTTCAGGATTCCAATTATTCTGCAGCCGTTCAGCGGGGCGGCGTGAGCAGCATACCCAGAGTGGGGATTAAGAGACGCATGGCCTGGGATCTCACCATTTTTTAAGCTCCTTGCTTTTATTTGCTTTGCTGTTTTCCTGCAAAATCTGAGCAGTTTTACATCACCATTTTGCAGCGTTTTAATTGATCATTTGTCCTGCGGCTGAAATGTGAGGTGAAGTACTGGAAAAGTGGAAAAGTGACCATGTTAATTCATTGTTTATGGATTTATTCTCCCACCCTTTGCCTCTCTTTAACCTGAGCTTGCATATGGCTGTGAATTCCTGGTGCTCAGTAAATTTTATCCCAAGGTCTGGAACTTTCTTAGGTGCTGGAAGTGCCTAAATGTCGCTGTCTCCTTCCTTTAGCCAGATGAGAACTCCCTGGATTTCTCCTCCTGCATGCTGCGCCCAGGGATTAAAAACGCCCAGGATCTTGCCTGTGGAGTGTGCCTGCTAAACGTGGACTCCAGGAGCAAAGTGAGTGTGGTGCTTAAACCCCTTCTGAACTCACAGTTTGGGCTTTCATTTCTAGAATCCCAGACTGGTTTGGGTTGGAAGGGACCGTAAAACCCATCCAGTGCCACCCTGGGACACCTTGCACCAGCCCAGGGTGTGCAGCCTGGCCTTGGACTCTTCCAGGGATGGGTGTATTGAAAAACTTTTCACGGTTATAATTTTTAAACCCTGATGGGTCTCAATAAAATCCTGTAATCAAATGTCCAAGTGTTCCTTGGGCTTTGGTGTGACACAGCTGCGGAGAAAGGAGTTTAATTGTCCATAATGGGGAAGAAACTGGGACACCAAGGTTTAAAAAGTATGCTTTTTTAACAAATAAAACTCTTTTAATGACTTTTCTCCATGGAACGGCTCGCCAGAGGGGACTGTTGCCATTAGCAGAGCTGGGAGGGACTCCCAGGACATGTGCAGAGTTGTGCCAGCCAGTTAAAAATAGAGGCACTTTTCCTGACTTTTTGGTTTCAACGTTATTGCAGAAAGAAGAGAAACCTGTGGAAGAACTTCCCAAAAAAGTACGAACCTGTAAAAAACATTCTTTTCTAGACTCATTCTTTTTTTTGAGTGTGGAAGGCTGAGCTGCTGACGGGCTCTCAGCTGTCATTCTCGATTGTGCCAATCATTAATCCTCTTCTCCAGTCGTGTTTTGTGGCCGTTAACTCTCGATCTGATCAACTAACATGCTCCAGAGCCTCCCCCTGTCTGTCTGCATGCCTGTCCCTCGTGCCCAGCCCTCTGGTTTTGTGCTCCTTCTGTTGTGTGGTAGAAAATCCCCGAGTTCCCGGATCCGTGTGGCAGGAGAGGGGGGATTTCAGGGGCTTTGTGCTGGGAATATTGACTTTTGGCTTTGTGCGGCAGGCAGTGGCATTTTTAGAAATCTCTGCAGGAAATCCAGGGTGTGGAGAGAGCAGGGCTGGGATATTTTTTTAAGTAGGGAGCTGTGAGGCATTGGAAAGTATCTCCTAGCAACAAACACCGAGGTGGTTTCAGCCTCTCCATGGCTTCACACGCTCAGAGGCTCCTATTGTAAAGCAGCTTCAATTAACAGGAGGAAGCAGATCAAACTCAACCCGAAATAACACTAATGGCAAAAACTGCACCTGCCTAACCCACAGCCAGGCTGGAGCCGGGGAAATGAATGCAGGAGCTGTCTGCTGGCGAGCAGGACGAGCTTTTCCCTGGGTAGGGAGATGGAACAGAGCTAGAGCAGGCAGGAAACGAGGTGAGTTAGCTGCCAGGGTCAGCTCAGGGCTCCCTTCCTGCTCAGGTGAAGGTTTTGTCCACCTGCAGCTAAAACCAAGTGGGGTTGATGGGGTGGAGCGCTCAGGGGAAGGTGCTGTGCCATTTTCCACCCCAGGCTTAGACCCTGGAGCGGGTCAGACTGTCACACTCGTTTCAATTCCTCTTCCAGGCCTTCAATTCCGAGACAGATAACTTCAAGCTGGCGTACGGGGGGCACCAGTACCACGCCAGCTGCGCAAACTTCTGGATCAACTGCGTGGAGCCCAAACCTCCCGGCCTCATCCTGCCAGACCTGCTCTGAGAGCTGCTGCGCTGCAGGTGGAGCTTTGGGGCCGGTCGTGCAGGACTTGGGGTAACTGCTGTGCTGGAGAGGCTGGAGCTGGGGCCAGGGTTTGAAGTTGGAGTTTGGGGTTGATTTTTGGACCAAAAATCAACGGATTAAAGCCGCTGGTGCAGACAGCAAAGAATTTACTTGTCATGGCCAAGGTTTCAGAAATAACCAGGAAATATGTAGTATGGCAAAAAAAAAAAAAGTGGCATTTTGGTCTTTCTGAAGGTGAAAATACGTTATCCTGTGTACAAACAGCCTTGTGCATAAACCTGGGAGAGGCCAGCACGGAGCTTCCCAGAGAACCTGGAATGCTGGGCTGATTTGCATAGAAACAACCACTTAAATACTTGAAGTCTGTGTTTGCGAGCAAATCTTTCCTTTAACGTTTTTGGGACGTTGGACCTTGATGTTCTTTCAGTATTTGCTGCTGTGATATCACAGCACATGAGTCACAGCAGCAGCCGAGGCAGGATGAATTATTGACTCAGGAGGAGAAGCTGCTCTGTGTTTGTTCTTCCACTGCTCTGTGCTGGAAGTTGTGCTGGGAGGTGAGGACTGGAAAACTGTTGACATTTTCCCTGTGCTGTCTGGGCTCTGCAGCACAGGCAGCTGGAGTTTAAAAGCTCTTTGTTGTAAATACAGATAAACTTTCCTGGCTCTGGCCCGAGCTGCAGGTACGGTTGTGTCTCCGCTGACCTTTTGGGAGCCGTGTGGCTGCAGCACTGCTGGAAGCTGGGCTCTGCTGATGCAGCACATCTGCTCCTGTGCAGATACTTTACCTTTTTTGGCCGTGGAGATGCTGTTCCTGATGGGCTGGGATGGCTGTGTGTGACTCGTGCAGGCTGCTGCTACCTGTAGCAGCGTGTTCCTGTGACTCAGAGCTGGCACAGAGGTTGGCTCCTGCAGCAGGGAGTGGGATTGTACACCCAAAGGGATTTAACCCTGGAGGTTGGTGGTCTCAGCAAGCTGGAGTTTGAAGCAGGCATCGTATCCGTGCTGGTCTGTGGCTTTCCTAGGTGCCTCTCTGGGCACGTTTGTGTGACAGGCTCTCACTAAACGTCACCTGAACACCCAAAGTACCTGGGTCCTCCCTCAGAGCCAGTTTCCAGGGGACACTGCAGTCAGTGGAGTGCTGGTTACAGGATTTTAATCCTGGGGGAGCTTGCTGGTGTTACAGGAGATCCCACAATCCTGTCTAGGCCTGCAGGGAATGCAGTGGAGTGTAAATCCACGGGTACAACTTCCTCCTTAATTCTTTGGCTTCGTCTCTCAGCTCTGTCCCTTTTCTCCTGAGATCTCAACAGCTTCTCCCAGTTAATCCTGCCCCCATTCCAAGTACCTGACACTGACCTGTGGGTATTTGCCGAAACAGAAATTACCATGAGGAAAACGATGCTTTGTGTTTAAAAACCAAACAGGCTTAGTTATACGAAACTATTAATTAGCCCAAATGAAAGAATCTTGGCTCAGAGGTGTCTGGCTCCTTCCTTACACCAATTACAATAAATCTCCTTGCTGCCTCAAATTAGCTCATTCATGAACTAAAGCACCGTGTGCCTCCAGCTCCGGCTGATCCAGCGGCAGATTTCCCATGCTGGGCTTCCTACATCCTGCCCAGGAATGACCAAAAAACCAGGGAAACCACTCACTGCTGCTCTCCCTTTCATTTATTAGTGGGAAGGAGCTCCAGCACCACAGCTTGTGCCCACAGCCCTTGTTTTCCAGCCCAGCTGCTGTGCCCCTCACCAGTCCCACAGGAGTTTGGGGACAGGGAGGCTCTGACAGGGATTCTCCAGGGGCTGGGAGAGGCTGGTGCTGAGGGAAGGCTGTGTTGGAAAAAGGGACTTTGCTGTCAGCCTGGCTTTCCCCCAGAAACTTTGCTAGAGAGGATTTTTTTCCCCCCTAATTAAAAGAAAATGCCACAACTCAAAGGCCACGGTGTGAGATGTGAAGCACCGGGGGTATTGTCACAGCAGCAGCTCCCAGTGCTGGTTCTGCCGTACCTGTTACCAGCTCAGCCCCTCTCTGAGCCGCATCCAGCGCGTCCTTTGGCCCATAAAAATCAGGAATGGACGTTTGCAATTCCAGCTGCAGCAGAGCTCGCTGAAGGGTGACAGTGCTGCTCCCACAGCAGGGAGAGCAGCCGGCACCGTCCCTGTCTGTGTGGGGAGCAGGGAATGTTCTGCTCCCGCCAGCTCCGGCCCTGGGAACACAGGGAGATCCCCTCGATAAAGGCCTTGCACAAGGACGAGGCTCAGCCCGCAGATCCCAGGCATTCCAATGACTCACTGGAGCATTCAGCATCCTCTCCATGGTGCTGCCAGCCAGAGCCCAGTGTCCTTCCAAGCTGTATCCAAGGTGACAGGATTGTCACACAGCCCACCTTCCCCGCCGCCTGTGCTGCAGGCCCCCGGCCACGCTGCCTTCCCTTTGCTCGGGTCCCGTTTCAGACCTGGAACTCCTTTTCCTGCATGGATGCTCTCACTGGAAAAAAGAGAATCGAGATTTTCTTTGCTTTTTTAATCTGTGTTCTCTGGGGCTGCCTTGGCGTGACCTGTGGCAAGTGGGGTTTGTGTCTCTCTGTGTCTGTTTGGAGTTGTAAGGAGTTATTTGCTCGGTTATTTAATGCATTTATGGCTTAACCCCGTTGTGTTCCTGCTGCTCCCGTGCCCTGGCCGTGGGTGGCAGCTTCTCCCTGGTGCTGGGGGCTGCTCCAGCCTCTTCCCTGCCCTCCCTCTCCGTGCAGGCTGAGTCCCTGCAGCCCCTCGGAGGTCACCTGTGCCCTGGGAATTGTCACCTCCTGCCCCGACCCTTCATTCCCAGGACTTTTCCTCCCTGGCAGCAGCTTCTCCTCCCTGGGTTTTGTGGGAGCAGCTCCTTCCCTGGAATCTGTGCAGGTGTGGGAGTGAGATCAGCCCCAGGCTGGGCAGGAGCTTTTGGAAACCCCCGGAATGCTCCGAGTCCCGTCAGCCACACTGGGAATCAGAAACTGGAAACAAAACCCGCCTTTCCAATAAAAGCTGCTATTGTACACACTGCTGCTTTGGATTTGTTTTTAATTCTGTATTTAATTCCGGTTCTCAATGTTAAAATATGAATGTCATAATTTTATGAAGAAGAGTGATCTGAAAACTTCTCTTTCTATTGTGATTCTTCTCCTGCCCTCTGGGCAAATGTTATTTTTCTTCCAGAAGTGGTTTTGTGATTATTAGTTGGAGCTGTTTGGGTTTGTGCTGTGCTGGAGTTGCTGCTGATATTTTAAATCCGATGAGAGTAAGTGTTATTAATTGACTTTAGTACCTTGTTTACTCCCTTAATTCCTGCAATGATTTATAAATCCTGTGTTGAGATTCAAACCTGGTGTTCAATAAAAAGCTCGTTTCATATCTGACCAGCCTGGGAAGCTGAAATATTTCTATCATAATGTGAAATCTGCTTTGTGGCTGGGATGGGGAAGGTGTCTCACCAAATACTGAAAGATATAAAATATTTTTCAAACTATTAAGGTACCATTTGGAAAAGTGCATAAATTAAGGAAATGGGACTCCTGTGTCTGCCTGCCACTGGAACTGGGATGCAGCTGTGGAACCTGAGAATGGAACCTCACCTGTATTTCAGTGGGGCAAAACTCATCTGGAAAAGCAGGAGAGAAACAAACTGAGGGAAGTTAAAGGCACTGCTGCGCCTTGGGCTGCTGCTGGAGCTCCGTTAGCGCCGCTTGGAACAGGAAACCAACACATGTTCCGGTTTAATCTTTATTGATTTTTGCTTTTTTACAAGTATAGAATCTCATTGAAATCAGACAGCGATCGCAGCGCTCTGCCTGCTCCTCCTGCAGAGGCGGCCGGAGCACCGGTGCCCCTCGGAGCGGGGCTCTCCGGGCTCCAGGAGCACTCCAGGGACCCGCTCCCTGCCCCTGGGACGGCTTCTCCCGGGAAGGGCTGGGGCTGGCAGCGCTCCCGGCACACTCGGAGCGGGGCCAGGCCTCTGTGACCGTCCCAGCGCGGAGCAGCCCTGGAATGCAGCATAACCGTGAGCACGGAACGGGGCAGGCAGGGATGGGCTAAGGCAGGTCAGGCCGGACGCGGAGCCGAGGAACCCAGCGGATTTGCCCGTTCCCAGCGGGCTGGCTGCTGGAATGTTGGCACACACAGCCCAGCCCTGGGCAGGGGGCCACGCACGGATTCCTGAACGTCTCTTTGGCTGCCCAGCGGCTTCAACCCTCTCGCTTCTGTCTTGAGCCACATCTGGACAAGATCTGACAACTTTCCACCCACAGAACACACCAGCATTTTCCAGCACTTGAAGTGTATTCCAGAGCTATCGCCCTGGCATGGAATGAGTGAAAAAAGATCTTGTATTTAGTTGATTCGAATTACTCAAATTTTATTTTACTTCTGGCCGACATGGACTGATTCACTCTTTTTTTTTCATTTTTTTTCCCTTTTTTTTTCCCCCTTAACTTTGAATACGATTAAGAGCTGACTAAAGATCTCAAACACTATATACTGAGAGTCACTACAGATTTTAAAGAAAACACCAGCACCAGCACCACAGCCCCTGTGTTCCTGCAAACCTGGTGCTTGGCAAACCTGCTGCTGTGGAGCAGGGCCTCGCTAGTGCTGCTCCTGAGCCACTACAGGGTTTTGCGAGGAAGCAAACAAACTATAACAAAATATCCAGGCTACTACCGCGTCACGAAGCGCACTTGGGTCACCGACTCTGCCCAGTGCCTCCTAGGCCTTTCCTCGAAGGATCCTAATAAACTGACTAAAAAAGAAAAAAAAAGAAAACAAGACGGAGGCTTTATGGAAGGAATAAACTTGTAATGAGACCTGGTTTTGCTAAATCAGAGATGCAGATGGGAAATCCCCATAGAGAAAAATGCTTTGAAGGGAATCGTTGGCCTTGCAGGTTAGTGAGGTGAGAACTGAGGTTCTGCTGTATGGTAAAGAACCAAAGTTGGCTGTAGAAGGAGAAGGGAATGTCTCCAGTCTGGTGGACTCGGAACAGCGCGTCCCTTCTGCCGTGCTTCCCATCTGCGGTCCCATTAAATTCCCCAGTAAGGCATCAGGGGTCTCCTCTCTCTCTCGTAAACGTCTGGGATGATGCCATAGGGCGTCTGTACCATTTTAACCGAGGTCTTCCCAAAGAGCTTCCTCTCGTAGTCTATCAGCTGCCTCCAGAAGCCCACGTTGGGCCGGATCACGGGGCGCCGCGACTTGACCCAGTTGTAGGCCTCGAAGAGCGAGACCTTGTGGTACTTCATGAGGAAGGCGATGCAGAGCGTGGCCGAGCGGCTGACGCCGGCGGCGCAGTGCACCAGCGTGGCCCCGTGCTTCCGCGCCACGCTGTGGATCTTGTCGGCCACGCTGTCGAAGTACAGGGAGATGGGGGCGTTGGGCATGTCAGCCAAAGGCACTTTCACGTACTCAAACTGGGGCCAGTTGAAGTTGGGGATCTCGATGGTGGCGTTGATGATGCAGGTGATGCCCCGGGACAGCAGCAGGTGCCGGTTGGAGGCGACGCTGCCCCGGCTCAGGTACAGCGAGGGGGTGATCTGGGCGATGCCGCCCAGGGCACCTTCGGAGAGCATTCGCGGAGCCATCAGAGTTCTCGGGAGCGAGTTGTGGCTTCTGGAGGTCATGGAGGATCTTGGCACTCACGCTTCCATTATGGGAAGAGAGCCAAGGGGATCTTCAGCCAAGGGAGGGATTGTCTGGCCTGGTGGTGGCAGGACAGCGAGAGCTCCCACTGCTTAGTCACTGCAAAACACAAGCGAGGCCACATGAGCGGGGCTGGCCCTGGCCCGTGCGAGGAACAGGAAAGCCCAGCTCGCCCTGCTGTGGCCTGGCAAAGCTCCGTGGGCAACGTGGGGCTGCTCCCACAGCGCTCATTACCGCTGTCCCCCAGGCACTGCCTGGACAGATAGCAACAAAAAAATCTTCCAGCCTAATTAGCTCCAATTACTCGCCAAGGCTTTACCTGTGGGCCCGGACAGCGTCTCGGCCGGGTCAGCACGTGGAAGATGAGCTACACCTTCTCCATGCCGTGCTTTTCACCGCTGGCCAGGGTTCAAAGGGATGGTGAGGAAGAGCAGATGCCAGCGATTTCCAGCACCCTGCCCTCTCCCCAGTGCCACCCTTCTCCTTTTTTAGGTGTAGGGAAGGCCCCGCCAAAGCACATAAACAGAGGAAAGTCGGTGAGTCACGTCCATCCCCATCCGTCATCGGCTCGCAGGGAGGCAGGGGAAGTGTGGAAAGAGTGACCTGGTTATGTCAGAAGCGCAGAGGAAAACCCAAGCAGAGGCTGGGACAGGGGAGGCTCTCGTGCTGCTGTGATGCCTGACTAATGCTGGGGAGAGGGACACGCGCTGCCGAGGCCGGGGAGCGCCCGCGGGAGCCACACGGCCCTCGAGGGTCCTGCTGATTCCCCCTGCTCCTCTGGGGCACCTCCAAAGCCGGGGAGAGGCAGCAGGCAGGGGATGAGCCCTGGAGCATCAGTGATTTGCCATTCTGTGGTGTGTTCTCTGTTTGGAGAAGAGCCACAGGAAGGGCTCTGGTCTGTGTGGGCTGGGGAGTCCCTGCCCGGGTACCTCTGAGCCCACCCTGGTTGCACTGGCACAGCTGAGGGGACCTGGGGGATGCTCAGGGCCTTGGGGAGAGGGATCTGTCCCTCCAGCAATTCTGAATTATGTTAAGAGGGTCCTTAAAGGGCTGAGAGGTCCCCACTGTGGCTGCCCCAGCCCTCAGCTGTCTGCCCTCATCCCAGCAGTGGCTGGTGGAGCTGCCAGTGGATTTTTGGCTCTGTGGGACAGGAACTTAAAGGAACAAAACAGAGCCTCCTCCATGGCTCTTCCCTGCTGCTCCTGAAGCTCTGGACCCACAGCTGCAGAAGTTCCAGCCCAACGAAGTTTTTGCTGCAGCTGCCAGTGCTCGGCTTCCCCTGCCACAGTCCCCCAGCTGGAGCAGCAAGGAAAGGTCTGTGTTTTTCAAAGCAATAAAGTTCCTTGAGCAGGGGAAATCCCTGCTCTCCAACAGCTCTTCCTGACAATGCAAAGGATCAGGGCACTTACGCTTGGTAACAAAGTTCTGCTCTGAATCACGGAGCGGCACCCGGGTGCTCTGGGCTGCTGAGGCTGGGATGGCTCATGGAGTGTGTCCAATGCTGGGCTGGGGAGAGAAAAGAGCGAGGATGTTACTGGGATCTGCACTGGGCTCCTTTCAGGTTGTGCAAGAGCTGGGAGGGAGGACCACGGCTTCCCCAGGGGCAGACTGGGGACTCAGGGCAGCACTTGCTGCCACACCGTAATGTCACCAATTCCTGCCAACACGGCACTCAAAATCACTGTGAGCCCAGAGGAATCTGAGGCTGGCACAGAAGTCGTGGCTCAAAAAAATAAATAATTAAATCATTTAAGTAATTAATTTGCTCTAATGTCTCCTTTAGAATCCACCCAGGCCCAGACAGCCGGGGCAGCTCTGTGTCCTTCTGACAGCACCCAAAGCCACCCACTGGGGACCCCCTGTTCCCTGTCCTTGTCAATGGGAAGGGGCAGAGCTGATACCAGAGCCACAGCATCCTGCTCCCGAAAAGCCGAGGATGGGGCCAACATCCCCTTCTTTTCCCCAGAGCCCCCAGAGTGGGGGTGAATCCCCCGGGACAGAGCGAGGGCAGCACCTGCCCCAAACCAGCTCCGAGCCAGGCAGACCCTGCAGCCGCTCCCGGGGTCCCGGAGCGCTCCTGAGGCGGTTTGGGAAGGGCTCTGCTGCTTTCCATAAAGTGGTTCCTGGTTGCAGGCAGGAACTTCTCCGGGGATTTGCATGTGACAGGCTGGGCTGGCTCTGCAAACTCCGGGGCTGCCGCGCTGGCAGCAAACAGCCGCTTATCCCATCTCATCCCACCCCTGGCGTGGGCAGGGACACCTCCCACTGTCCCAGGTGGCTCCAAGCCCCATCCAGCCTGGCCTTGGACCCTGCCAGGGATCCAGGGACAGCCACAGCTGCTCCGTACAACCTGTTACACCCCAGCTACACACGACACCCTGGGCTCGGGATGGCCGGCATGGGTGGCACAGCTGCCACCCGCTCCTGAGCAGCTCTCAGCCACAAGGACGGAATATTTTGGAAAGAAACTCATTACTTCAGCGAGAGATAAAGCTGCTGTGCCCCCAGACCACGTGCCTGGGGGCTGACGATGCCCAGGCGCTGGGGACAGCCACCAAGGCGGCGGGCGGGTGCCAGCGTGGCCCGCAGCGGGAGCTGGCTGCGATGCCACCGGCTGCGCCGTGCTGGCTCAGGCATGTGACAGAGCCACGCTGCTGCCCACACACACCGGGCTGAGCAGCTGCTGGCGAGCTGGGAACGAGAGGGGCCTCGTTCGTCTGCCGGGGCTGAGAGCGGGAGCTGCCCCGGGATCGCAGGTGTGACCCTTCACCTGTCCCCAGAGCTGCACCCCCGCGTCCCTCCTGTCCGCCCCAAGTCCCCCGTTCTGCTCCCGTGAAAGTCCCTTTGCGTTACCCCACCGCATCCCGCTGTAACCCAACACTGCTGCTCTTCACGCAGCCATTCCCCTCATTGTGCTGGGGCACAGAGAGAGAAAAGGAATGAAAAGCCTCTTCCCAGCCGTTGCTGAGTGCGGAAAAAAAGAAAAAAAATCGCTGAGGATGGAACAAAGCACACACAGAGCCCGGCCTGGCTGTGCCGGTGGCACAGGAAACTCCGGGCAGGGCACAGGGAGAGGCTGGTGTCCCGGGGTGCTGGAGCCTGCACCCAGACCCGTCCCTACAGCAGCACTGAGAGCGCCTTTCGAAGGAGCTGGAATGTCTCTGGGGGTCCCTGCGAAGGGCTGACACTCCCCAGGGTGCAGATGGTCCTACGGGAGAACACGGGCTGGCAGTGGGCTGGTGGCAACCAGGTGTTGCTGCCATCACATCCTCCTTTGCCGGAGCTGGCTCCAATTAATGAATTTATTAATCTTGCAGCAGCGCTGACCCACGGTAAATCCCTTTCCAGATTGTGCCTTGGTGTTGCGAGTGCTCAGAGCCCAGCCAGTGTCCCATGCCGGGGTGGCAGGGGGTCCCTGGGGTGGCATGGGGGTCCCTGGGGACACTGGTGCCACAGGGGCAGGACCGGAGCAGCCTCCTCCCTCCCCGGCAGACTGGTGGGTTCTGCCATTTCCCTCCTCTGCATAATCAGGGGTGGGGGAAGCCAGTGGGTAATTACAGCCTGGAGAACACTCTGCTCTTCAAAGCCTCCAGGTCCTTTCCCAGCGCTCCTGGCCAGCACCATCCTCGGCTTTAGGGCGAGGGGACGCTTCTCCAGCAGCCATCCAGCCTGGATCTCCCCCTGTATCCACCAGCCTGGATCTCATCCTGTATCCACCAGCCTGGATCTCACCCTGCACCCCTGGCTCTGCGCGGCTCCCCGGCTCAGGTGGGTCCTTCTGCTGCCCCTCCAGCTGACCTCCACCTGTCTCAGAAGGAGGGGAAGGTGCCCTGCCCGGGGTAGCTGCTCCGCTGAGGGCTGGTTGTGTCCCACCCGGGCTGGATTTCCTGGCCCCAGAGCAGCTCCTCTCCAGCTCAGGGGGTTTCTGAAGCAGTGCAGCAGTCCCGGTGCCCTGGTTGGTGTTCTGGTGGTGCAGCCCCCTGGAAGGGTTGCTGCCGGCAACGCTCGTGGCTCTGCTGTTCCAAATCTTGCAACAGCTGGAGTTTGTTTCCCTTGCTTTCATTCCTGGGAACGCGGCGCTGTTAACAACGGCTGAAATTCCCATGGGAAAGCATTGCTGGCTCCTGGACCTCCTGAGAAAGGCTTGAAAACACTTCTGGAAGCTCAAATGACAGAGGCAAACAGGGCGAGTTTGTGAGTTGAATACTGTGGTCTCCAGGACAGGAGGGAGAACTGGTCAGGCTTTAGACAATGAGTTGGCAAGTCTGAGCTTCTGCCGTCTGATTCCGGTGCTGCTGGGTGCTTCGCTCTGATTTTTAAGGTTTTTTCTGTTTGTTTGTTTTTTTTAACACAGCTCCTCTGTCTTGAGAGCAGAGGCTTTGGCTTGTCCCTGAAGGACCTGAGTAAGAGTTGAGTTTCTGTCGGGTTGTGTGGCAGTGACACAACCACGGGGCTGGTACCGGGGCAGGTGAGAGCTCCCCCAGGCCCCTCTCCCTCTGGGCCGTGGTGGGCCCTGCTCTGCTCCTGGAACAGAGACACTGAAGCCCCTGGTTTAACTCCCAGATCATCTGGGATTCCGAGCAGGTCTGTGGGCTGGGTGTGCAAAATGTCAGCACTGAGGCAAGGCTTCTCCCCCCTCCCAGGAGAGGAAAAGTTATTCATTTTGGAGATGACAAATGCTCTCTAATCCTGCAGTAAAGAGAAGAGTCAATATCGCAGGCGCTGAATGAACGAGCCTGCTCGGGGCTCTTCCCAGCCAGCCTCAACAGCAAATTGCTTCAGAAATGGTCCTGGAGAGTGGCATTTCAAATAAATTTCAGCAGAGAGCACAAACTGCAGCCATTCCCGGGTCAGGGCTCGCTTGTGCCGAGTCCAGGGGAGTCCGAAGCGGAGCTGGGAGGGGAGAGGACGTGTGGGAGCCGCCGGCTTCTGGCAGCCCTTTGCCCTGCTGGGGCTCTGCCCTCCTGCCTCGGTTGTGCTCCTGAAGCCACTGCAGGCTCCTCTCAGAGCCATCGGCACCTCCTCAGGGCTGAAAGGACGAGCGGTTCGGGTTTGGATGGGGGAGAAGGAAGGGGAGCAGGCGGGGGTGACGTGGGCTGAGACAGAGGATGCTGCGAGCAGCCCCTGATTGATTCTGCTCCAGCCTGCGCTGGCCTCTCCAGCAGGATGGGAGCTGTCAGATGTTAAATCAAGATAATAATCTGTCTGCCCGGAGCTCCGAGCAGGCCTGGCTGCCTGTGCAGCTCCCGGCACAGCCGGGTCCCCGCGCTTGCCAGAACACACCAGCAACTTCCCGGAGGATCCACGAGAAGGAGAATCATGCCCGAAACAGAAAACAAGACACCCTGCAAACAGTGCCGGGCTCTCCTGGGAAGCTCAGTGACCCCGGATCAGGCAGTTTAGTGGGCAAGCACAGAGTCCTGCCTCTCCCCTGTGCCTGGAATCCTGGCTGCACGGCTGGCGATCCCCCAGGAGCCTGTCCCAGCCTTGGAGGGGTGACAGCCACGCTCCTGTGCCACGGCTTGTGTCCCTCCCGCTGGCACCAGTGGGTGCCTGGTGCCCTGGGTGAGGCTGGGGCTCGGCAAGGCTCATCCACTGCCTCTGCCTCTGCTGAGGATGAGCCAGGCTCTGCTCCCACAGGGCTGGCACCAGGCTCGGGGTGGTGGCTCTAACCCAGCCTGCTGTGCCCAGCTGAGCCGTGTCTGAGCGCTCTGCCAGCCCCTCCTCGCTCTGCCAGCCAAAGGCTCCCTCCCCGATGTGCCATTCTCCCAGCAGGAAAAATGCGCAGTGAGGCTTCTGCAAGGATCCAGCCGAGGATGCCACTTGGCCCACTGGGCAAGGCCCCTGGCTGCCAGGCAGGGCGGCAGCTCGGCTGCCTCTCGATTCTCACTGTCACCACCTCCTGTGACAGCGGAGCTGCCCCTGGCCACGCTGGGATCCCTGGCACCCTGTGATCCCTGCCACCCTGCGATCCCTGCCACGCTGGGATCCCTGGCACCCTCCGATCCCTGCCACGCTGGGATCCCTGGCACCCTCCGATCCCTGCCACGCTGGGATCCCTGGCACTCTCCGATCCCTGCCATGCTGGGATCCCTGGCACCCTCCAATCCCTGCCACGCTGGGATCCTGGCACCCTGTGATCCTGCCACAAAGCCACCCCCTCCACACGGGATCAGGCAGGGCTGCTTCCCCTCCAGCCAGCAGCTGGGTCCTGGCAGCTGCCAGCCACACCTCTGGCCACAGGGAGAGCTCCCAGCTGCAGGGACACAGTGAGACGGGGAGCAGGCACAACCAGGAGTGTGCTGGTATTTATAAACCCCTGCTCTGCTCTGAGGACAAGCTTCCCTCGGCAAGCAGCAAGAGGGTTTGATGCAAGAAAAACAAACCATCTCTCTTTTAAAAGCCGCGTCTGTGCCGTCAGAGCCACGGGCTCTGCACACCTCGCTGTGTGCTGGGCACCGGGAGAGCGCAGCGGGGGCACGGGGCACAGCACAAACCAGTGGCGTGGCCATCCTGCAAAAAAACTCTTGGTAGGTGCGGGAAATGCGTTAAAGCCCAGAATTAAGGCTTGAGGAGGCACGAACGGGATCTGACAGCTGTGTGCAGCATCAGCTCCCTCCTCGGCTGAGCACCGAGGGCTGTTTCCCAGCCCCGGGTGGAGATGCCGCCTGTTCTGGAGCACTACAGATTATTCCAGTGCCAGCTGATGGCATCTGGGCTGCAGGTGGAGTTTGAGAAAGCTCCTCTGCTCCATCCCAGCTCCCTGTGTCCACGTGTGACCCCGGGGGACGCGGATGGAGAGCAGGGGGGACATGTTCAGGGAGCAGCCCCACGCCTGGCTCTGGCTCCCGGGGTGCTGCAAGATGGAGCCTTGTTTTTTCCGGAGCCGTGCCCTGCGCAGTCACAGCTGACAGGAGGGACACAATCTCTTCCCTGTTCGCCGAACAAAACACAGGGACCTGGTGTGTTTGCTGGTGTGTGACCCCGCCGGGCCCGGGGCTCTGCCTGCTGCTCGTGTGGCACGGCCGCAACGCTGGGCTCTGCCCCAGCCCACCCCAGAGCCCGGAAAATTGAAGGCAGCTGCAAATTCGCTGCAACGTGTCCTGGAAACGCTCCGGTGCTCCCATGCTGGCGCTCACCCGGGCCTTTTCCAGGGGCAATGCCAAGTGCTGCATGCTCCCAGCTGCCTGGCTTCTCGGGGGGTCTCAGAGCCCAACACCCTGATGGTCACACATTCCCCTCCGGAGGAATTCCCGGCGGGCAGGGGCTGCCCATGCGTTCCCCACGCTTCCCAAAGCTGGGCAGGCGCTGGCTGGGCCGGGGTGGGAGCAGCGGGATGTGCCCGCAGCAGCTGTAAGGAATGAGGTCACCTCTGAGCACATCCAGGGGGTTGTGCAGGGTAACAGCATGAGAGGCCAGTTTTAATCCATCAGGGGGAAATGGAGTTTACATGGGGAGCTTCCCCTGTGAGCAGCACAGGGCCAGCGCCCCTCGGCTCCCGGGAGATCCCCCTGGCTGCTCCAGGCTGGCGGGAATTCTCCTTTTCAGGGACACTGTGCAAATTCACATTTCCTCCATGAAGGATTCCTGCCCCCGAACGGAGGGACCTGCAGACCCCCCCACACTGCAGGGTGGGATGGTGAAAATTAATGAGAATGAATTCTCATTAGCCTGGAACCCCTGACCCAGCTGGCCATGGGGTGACTGTGGCAGCACCTGTTGATCCTTCCTGCCGGGAACCCCAAAGCTGCCCGATTATTATAATTCTGTGCTATTTTTAAAGCAGGGGAGTAGCTGTGCGAGCCGAGCCCACGCGCTGCCTGCACTCCAGGTGCCCCGGGAAGGGTGGGCAGTGCCTTTGCCTCCCAGCTCCTGGCTTCGTTCCCGAGCATCCAGGGAGCTGGGGCTCCTGCTCAGAGATTCCTCAGCTATTTCCAAATGCCAGAGCCTCTCTGCTGGATGTTTCCTTTGGCATTACCGGTACTCAGAGTGTCCTTTTCCAAGGGATCAATGGGGGTGTGTGCTGAGGGTGTGTGCCTGGAGAGGAGGGGCTGGGAGAAGCTCCTGTGCTGGGTTTGAGGTGTCACCCCACCTTCCAGGGAAAAAACCACCCTGGAAGGAAGGTCCTGCGGTGGTGGAGGAGGCCTGGGAGGCTCCTCTGGTGAACAGCCCTGTGCAGATGGCTCTGGTGGGGTCAGTGTGTGGTGCTCCCAGGCTCCACTGCCCTGCCCAGGCGCCTTTTCCCCACTCCTCATCCCCAGCCTCTTCCTGCATGCGGGTGGCTGGTTCCCCGGGACAAAGCTGGTTCCAGCTCCCAGAGCAGAGGTCTGAGACGTTTTGTGCCGGCTCTGCATCCCTTTCCTCCCTCCCAGGGAGCCTGGCTCAGGCAGATTTCCCCCCACACCCTGTACGTTCCTAGCACTAGAGCAGCACGAGCTCTCCGGTTTTCCAGCTCCGAGATTCCAGCTGGGATCGGGTATTGAATTAAGCCATGCAAATTCCCATCTTGCCCTGACCAACAAGGAAGCAGTGCCAGAGCCCAGAGCCGACCCCGCAGCGCAGCCAGGGCTCAGATGAAATCCCTGGGATTTCACCTTTGTTCCTGGAGGAAACCGCGATGTCTGTGTCCCTGCCCAGGACCCCTCGGGGGCAGGAAGGACAGGCAGAGCTGCACGTTCACACCTTCCGGGCATAAATCGATTAAAACCTGCTGCATTACTGCTCCCCTGACGTTCACCAGGGTCGCGTCAGCCAAGTCGTGGCAGCTGATCTCGCTGCCAGCGGGGAACGGCACGTGTCCTCCAAATTCGGGATCCTTCCTTCTCATTCCTTGGGAACCAGAGCGCCACGGAGCCCATCCCAGCCGCCGGGAACACAGCACACACCAAGGTTCCCAGCGAGGCCTGGGGGAGGAATCCACTCCCTGCCAGAGCAGGGCCAGCTGATCCCGTGTATCATAAGGGAAAACAGTGTTTTGCCAGTGCTAATCCTCCACCATTCCTGTGGCAGGGGCGCTGGGGATAAACTGAATTTGCAACATGATATTAGGGGCATCTGCCAGCACTCAAACCTCCAGAATAAAAGGCTCATTTGCTGCCCAGTCGAACAGGTTATAATCCTGCCCCATCTCCCTACAGCCAAATGCCACTCATTGATTACTGGTGTTGCTCAAAGCTCCGGAGCTGAGTCAAGGGCCGTGCACGCAGCCGGGCTGGATGTGAGGCCGGGCGGCCACAGGCACACGCCGGGGTGCTCTGGGAGCCGGGGAGTGGAGGGAAGGAGCCAGGGATGGGTGCTGAGCTGGGGGTATTGAGGGCAGGAGCCAGGGATGGGAGCTCCACTCCAGCAGAGTGACGGGCAAGATCCAGGGATGAGTGCCCAGGGCAGGGGTGCAAGGACAGGATCCGGGGATGGATGCCCACACCAGGATCCAGGGATGGGTGCTAAGCTGGGGGTATCGAGGGCAGGATCCAGGGATGAGTGCCCAGGGCAGGGGTGCCAGGGCAGGATCCAGGGATGGGTGCTGAGCTGGGGGTGCCGAGGGCAGGATCCAGGATAGGAGCCCTGTTACAGCACAGCCCGTGGTGGCTCTGGGGCTGGTTCCACGTCGAGGAGCCGCCGGAGCTGTGCCCGTGGCCGCTCTGAGGTGACCCCGCTCTCCCGCCGGGGATCGAGCACCGGGCACCGCGTTCTCTCCGCGTCCCGCTCCTCCGGGCACCCCCGGCGGAGCCGCCGC
>VYZT01019836.1:1225-29444 GCA_013400735.1 Pomatostomus ruficeps | reverse complement strand
CCGCCGCTGCCCCGTCCCGCCGCAGCCGGGCTGCATCCGCCGTGCCACGGCACAGCCCCGGTACCGATCTCGCCGGGGCTCGGGGGCGGAACCTCCCCCGTCCCGTCCCGTCCGGGCGGGCAGCGCCGGGGGGCGGCCGGCGATGCCCTCGGAGGGGCAGGGTGGGGACAGTGGGGACGGCGATCACGGCGGGGACAGCGATCGCGGCGGGGACGGCGAACACGGCGGNAGCCGCCGTTACCAGGCTACGGGGGGCGGCCCGGCCCGGCCCCCGGGCGGGGGCTCCGGGAGACCGGCCCCGCTTAAAGGCGCCGCCGCCGCCGCCGGGGCCCGCGCTCCGGGAACGGGACACGCTGGGGGGACAGCGGGAAAAACGGGGGGTCCCACTGGGGACATGGCCGTGTGCGAGGACATGACCGTGTGCGGGACACGCAGGAGTCCCGGTGGGGATGGAGACCCCTGAGCATCACTGTGCAGGAAACACGGGGGCTCTGCGGGGAACGGGAAAGTGAGGCAGCCTCTGGGGACACATCAGGGTCCCGCTGGGGGGGTGACTCTGGGTGGGGACATGTGGGGGTCCCAGTGGGGATGGAAACAAGTGAGGGTTTCAGTGGGGACATGACAGGGTCCCTGTAGGGATGGAGACTATGGGGATCCCTGTGGGGACATGACGGGGTCCCTGTGGGGATGGAGACAACGGGGATCCCTGTGGAGACATGACAGGGTCCCTGTGGGGATGGGATGAGTCCAAGTCCGTGAAAGGATATGGCAGGGAGAGGTGGTCCCTGCGGGCACGGGGAGGTGGCAGGGTCCCAGCGAGGACAGGACAGCGTGTGGGGATGTGGCAGGGCCCGCGATGTCCCTTGTTAGGGATGGGACATGCCATGCCCCTTGAGGACCCTGCCAGCGTGCGTGGGGACGAGATGGGGTCCCTTTGGGGATGGGGACATGCCAGAGTCCCTCGGCTCGGTGGGTGCTCACTGGGGAGGGGTCCAGCCCTGAGAGAGAGGGAGAGAAGCCTGGATTTTGTGACACAGGACATCCCAGGGCACAGCTCCTCCCCACGCTGGGAGCACGGTGTAGGAATGGAGGGTGGTCCTGAGGCTGCCAGGGCTTCTTGTGGCACCGCCCTGGAGGGCAGGCTGGACTCTTGCCCAGGGCAGGGTGGGTGCAGGTCCCTGTGGATGGATGGACAAGGGCTGGGATCCCCACGGAGGGATGGACAAGGACTGGGATCCCCATGGAGGGATGGACAGGGACTGGGATCCCCACGGAGGGATGGCATGGGCTGGGATCCCCACGGAGGGATGGCATGGGCTGGGATCCCCATGGAGGGATGGACAATGGCTGGGATCCCCACGGAGGGATGGCATGGGCTGAGATCCCCATGGAGGGATGGACAAGGGCTGAGATCCCCACGGTGGGTTGGACAAGGACTGGGATCCCCACGGAGAGATGGCATGGGCTGGGAACCCCACGGAGGGATGGGAAGGGCTGGGGGATGCACACAGCAAAGGGCAGAGAGAGTTTGCCTTTGGCTGCAAACTGCGGGATCAAGGTGAACGCTCTGGATGGATCACCTCACCACCACGGCAGGGACGGGACAAGGCTGGCACTGGGGGAGGAGGAGGAGGAGAAGGAGGAGGAGGAGGTGGAGGAGGAGGGCAGCCTCTGCTTAACCCCGCGGCTGCTGGAGCGAAGCGTGGCCACCCCAGCCCGCTTTTGTTCACTTTCTGGTTTTGTTGTCGCACGCTCCGACTGAAATAGCCCAAATCCCTCCTAGGAAGCTTCCCCCAGCCCGAGCCCTCGGCTGGTATCTCGCTCGGGCAGGTTTCATGACTCAGCAGCCCAGATGGAGCCGTCCCTCACAGCCCTCAGCTCCAAATCTGTTTATTGCTCCAGAGGCTGTTTTTCCAAGAACCTCGCTGCTTTATAACAGCCAGAGCTCTCCCTTAAAACCCTGCCTCTCCAGCGAGGGCTCGCGTCACACTCAGCGCGGAGGTGGGCGAGGAACAAAAATAGACAAATTAAGAAAACCTCAAAAGGCCAAAAAATGAAAATGTGAGGGTTTTGGCTCCCCGAGCTCAAGGTTTGCTTTGCCTCCGCGTTGCATCAGTTCTGCTGCCTTCCTTGGAACTGCACCAGCTCAGGGGCAGAGCCGGATCCCCGGGTGACCACAAGGTTCTGAGGAGCTGAGAGACAGCTCAGCCCCCTGGGGTGTCTCCCTGGAGCTGGGGTCCCGGGGCTGGGGGCTCGGAGCCCTGGCAGTGCAAGCCCCGGGCAGCGTAGGGAGAGATGAGGACGGGTTTGAGTGGCAGCCTGTGGGATTCCCTCCGCAAGCATCTGAACCCCTCATTCCCCCTCACCACCCCTGAACGGGAAAAAGGCTCTTGCACAGCTCCACTTGCTCATCCTGGGCCGTTTTTAACTTCTCACACGACTGCAAAGGTGATTCTAATGCTGGCACAACTCGTGCTTTCAACCTTCACCGTGCTGGGAGCTTTGTGTGTGTTCGGTGTGGGACAGAGGGTGCAGAGGGAAACCTGGGAGGCCTCTGACCCAGGACAAAGCAAAAGGGAATGTCAGCTCCCTCCTGCACTCAAACTTGGCCAGGAGTTCTCTCACGGGAGCTGGGGACACTTGGTGTCCTGCCAGGCCCCCTCCTGCCAAGCCCCGTTTTGTCCAGGATGGGTGTTTGAGGGGCAGGAGGGACTCCGAGGGTTTGCTCCTGAGTGCAGGGGAGGTGTCTGGCACTGGGCACTTTTTGGGACAGCCACTCACTCTCTGCCCTGGCTTGGGGGGGACAGAGGGGTCTCTGTGGGACCCCCAGCCCCGGGAAGGCAGCCTGAGCTCCCAGCCGTACAGCCCAGGGGTTGTGGGGCAGCAGCAGCTCTCCTGTGAGGCACACGTCACGTTGTGGGCAGGTTTTCCCTCTTCCCACAGGAACTGTGCCTCTCTTGGGAAAGTTTTAGAGATGCTTGAAGTGGGACCAGCCCTCCTCGATGTCACCCCGTGGTGGATTTGGGGCTGATGGCTTTGGAAGGGTCGGGACTTGGACTCTGATCCTCGTGGGTCGGGATATTCTGTGGTTCTGTGAACCCTTCCCCAGCCCAGCCTGGCAGAAGCCCGCTGGGTGCCGGGCACATTGCCGAAGGGTGCGCCTGACCACGGGCCATTAGCTGGTCATTAGGGCTATTACCTTAATCACGGGTGTTCCCCTGCTCAGTGCCCAGGGTGTGCTCAGGGTCACGCAGGCCGGCTCGGAGGGGAGCAGGTGGCTGCCTTCCCCGCCGCCATCCATCCACCCAGCCATCCATCCATCCATCCTCTCCAGTTTCCATGGCTACGCCAGAGTTTACTCTTCCCCGCCTTCGACCGCCTGCACGGGCGTGATGTAAAAAAAGGTCCCCGTGTGAGGCAAAAAAGCCCAGGGACTGGGATCTCCTGTTTTTGGGAGCAACAACCGCACCCAGGGCGGTCGAACCCCGGCAGCACCCGCAGCCCGGCCGCAGGAAGCCTTGGAGGGGCTGGTTTGGGGTGCTGCCCTCCCCTCCCCGCCTCCCTGATGGCAGCAGGGACCCAGGGGAGGCAGCGGATGATGCTCGGGGACAAATCCGGGCGCGGGGCCATCGGCCGCCTGGCGCTCGATGCGAGGTGACAGCGCGGAGCAGAGATCCCCGAGCGGCGCTGGGGCTGCGGCTCCTTAATGGGCGAGAACAAACCCCGAGCTCGGGTCACCACGTGGGGCTCCAGTGGCCGAATTTGGGTCAGCGGAGGCCTCGCTGAGCAGGCAGGAATGTCACAGCACCTCAGGGATGTCAGGCACTGCAGGGCAGTCACAGCACAGCGGGGTTTGTTCGCTTCCCGGCGGCACAGGGAGCGGAGGGAGGCGAATTCCAATCCGAGCTCCCTGGGCAGGGGGGTTTTGGCCGAGGGGCGTGAGCCGCGGCCGTGCCCTGTGCGAGGGATGCTCTGTGTCCTTCCCCGACCCCTCTGCACAGCCCAGGGACGGGATCTGTGACGTGTCCTGGCGGCTCAGCCTCCCCAGGGCACTCGCTGCTCCCTCCATCCCTCCCTCCCTCCCCATCACCGCCTGCCTCCAGGGCAGCCGAGCTGGGGACCTGCCCCATCCCAGGGACCCCAGATGTCCCCTGGAAGCCCAGCCTGGAGGGTGTTCTGGCAGCACCTGCCCCTCCAGCTCTGCGTGAGGTGCTCTGAGCTCCCGTCCCATCCCAGTTCATGGAAGGGGTTGGGGAGTGCTGGCGCCTGGCTCATAAAACACTGACTTTCCAGACAGGCTTTGCAAAAGCAATGAGATGTTGGTGACTGTACGGAGAGCTCGGAGATGCCAGGGTGCATTCCCTGGAGCGAAGGCTGATCCTTGCTTCTGGCCACAGAGAGCCTGCGGTGGGGCAGGCATTGCCCAGCAGCTCCCACTGCCTGACACCCGAAATGCTGCTCACCTGCGTGCTCTGAGCTGCTGCTTGACCCCTCTCTGGCTTCCCCGAGCTCTTTCCTACTCCTTGTTGGGTTCCCCAGCGCTGCTGGGTGTGACAGCTCACGGCTGGGATGTGTGGCGGGGCTGTGGTTCCGCTGTGGAACTGCACTCCCCTCCCTGGGGAGCAGCCAGCTGGGGAGAGGCGCGGTGGGCTGGGGGCTGCAGGGACTCGTGTGCCTGGTGCTGCTGGTGGGGTCACTGCCAGCACTGTCCATCGGTCACAGGGATGCTGTGGGAATGGGCCTGCTTTTCCCGTGCCACTGCCTGTGCTTTCTCCACAGTCACCAATGAATCCACACTGGTTTTCCTCGGAGGTCACCGAGCCAGTTTGCTGGACAGGCAGGGATCACTACGGTGCATCACCGCGTGGTTTGGATTTTCCCCTTTTCCGAGTCTCACCAGGACGGCAGCCCTGGGGTTTCTCCAACCACAGCTCCAAAGCCGCCGTTCCAGCGCGGTGTTCACCTCCCAAGGAGGCGGCTTAGGTTTCACGGGCCCCTCCTGACGGGAATTTGAGCAGGCACTGAAACTGGGGCTCCTTGTGCCGGCCTTCTCGGCGTTATCTGCTCGGCTGCTGGGGCGGCAGGAGCCCCCGGGATCTGCTCCAGGCAGCCCCCAGCTCCCGGGCTGAGTCACCAGCGGGCCCAGCGCGTTCGCTGCTGGGGTGACGGCAGCTGCGAGTCCCAAAAAAAGCCCCCAGCACTGATGCTTTAATGACAGGCGGATCACAGCCCCGGCAAGGCTCACACCGCGCATACCTCAGCGCTGGTGACTAAGCCAGAGCTGGGCTGGAGCAGCCGCAGCCTCTCCGTGTCACCCCGGCCCCGGTGACACCAACTCGGCAGGTCCCATGACCCCACAGTGCCCGTCTCTGTTCCATATTTAATGTCTCATGTCCAGCCGAGTCTGTAATTAAGGCATCTGCATCCCCCAGCGTTCCCCAGCCACAGGCAGCTGCCCCCCAACCCAACCCCAGCTGCTCCCGGGATGGTTCCAGGGTGCTTGGCCCCTTTCCTGCTTTGGGGTGCAAGTCACCCAAAATGCCGGGCAAAAGAAAGGCACTTGGGCTGTTTAATGGTAAAAGACTAATGGGAAAATCATTCCCAAGGGTTTTTTTTGCTGTGCCCTTTCCCTTGGCATTCCCAGCCTGTTTCTAGACTTCACTCTTCAGCACGTACTTTATTAGTGCTGCTTTTCTTTAAATAGCAATATTTTCTAGGAAATGCAGTCGCCGCATCCCTGCAGCCGCTGCTGGGCGTTTATCTCCCCTCTCCTGGTGAGGAGCTGATGGATATAGATCCAGGCAGCTGCGTGACCTTTATAGTCTCACTCAGAGCCCAGGGACGTGGATGTAAGATTGTTTCAAGTCATTTCGATTTTATTACAAACCAAAATACTTCACATTCAATGGCACCTCAGGTCCACAGGATAATTACTCTTGAGGAACAAACAACAACCCAAACCTCAACACCTCGGATAGATATTGGTGCAGCTGTAGCTCAGTTAGGCCTTTCCATGAGATCCCAAACTCGGGAGCATCCAACACCCCACCTGTTTTGGCTGTGGGGTTTCCTATGGGACATTATTCCAGCATTACACCTTGGCAGGAAGCTGTCTGACAAACCATTTACTCTGCAATAAACACACAGGCTGCATCTGCAGAGAACCATCTTCATCATCCCAGTGATTGCAAATCCAAACGTTTGGAACTGGAGCTGCTCATGGATCAGCTGATGTGAGGGGGGTTGTGTTTGAGCGGTTCCTTGTTGCACATCGCTGGAAACGCTGAGGGAATCAAACCCCACGAACGGGAGCTTTGCGCTCTTCACTCACTTTTGTGGGAGAACATCAGGATCCCGAGAACCTTTTTATTCCTGTTCCCGAAAGCTGCAGTGGCTGTAAGTTCAGCCTTCCCAAGGAGCAGAAGACTGAAACGGAGGGATTATATATAACCTGACAATCCCGAATCACGGGGGGAGCAGCTGAAGCTCCTCGGTGGCGCACAGCCCTCCTGCTGGGATATGTGCTAATACCACATAAAAGCAACAACTGTTGAGGAGCCTCCCTGCCATGTCCTTTCCCATCCTTTATCACAATTAAGTTAAAAAGACTGGACCACTGCAAGCTCTATTTTTACACCCTCGGGCACGTGCTGTCGCCTCTGAAAGCTGCTGCTGCTTTAGGAAGGAACATGAGGAGGGAGGGCCTGCGTTTCTATAGCCTGTACTGCACAGAGTGAGGCTCTGGCCTTATTCTGTGCCACCATCAGCACAAAAGTACCGTGATCCTCTCTGCAGTGGCAGGAGGTGTGAGGAATGAATGCCCATTCACGTTTAAGATTAGCTTATACTGCATGTGATCCTTCCCAGCGCTCCGAGGCAGCGCGATCCTGACAACAGCAGAGTCAAAAGGAACCCAGACAAATGTCAGCATTCACACAATTTAACAAAGCTCCCTACTTGTTTTTACAAAAAGAAAAAAAAAAAAAGCCCCGAAAGGTTTTAAACAAAAGGAAATGTCCTTCATTCAACACTGGGAAAATCTTTCAGCGCTGTCAAAGTGACTTCAAAGCTTCTCGGCATCTGCCTGCTCCAGCCAAGCACTGCTGCCTGTCCTCAGGCCTTTGTGATGTACCCTTCTCTGATCAGGAAGTCATAGATTTTCCTGGTTTTGTTCACATCGATCTTGATGAGGGCTCGAGCCTGCGCCAGTCTCAGGCCTCCCTGTTTGTTGCACTCGTTCACTAGAGCAGCTTTATATTCCAAATAGGCTCCAGGGACCAGCCTCACCATCTGACAGAGCTGCAAGACAAAAGGTGAAGTTAATAAACACCAACACTTGTCATGTTCTTCCATTCCAGAGCCCTGCTGGGGGAGGAGAGCGGGGAGCATTTTTCTGAGAACACTTCCAGTGTTTCTCTGCACAGGGGAATGCCATGACGAGCTGTTTGCATCCACAGGTAGGGAGGGGAGGAGCCTGCCGGCTGCTGCATTCACAAACATTCCTGATGGAAAAATAAAGGAGGAGGATGAAAGCAAGCGCTGGGCTCGCAGGAGCACGGCTCTGAGTGTGTCCTGTGTGGGCGCTGCTCCTCGCAGAGCCCGGCGAGCACACATGCCAGACTTGGAAGCAGCGCTGGGCTGGCAGGCCGGGAGCCAGGGAGGGCAGCTGGCTGCTAATCCCCTGCAGACTCAGCCTCTAATGCCTGCCACAAAAGCCGGCCCCCTCTGCAAGGCTGGCATGGAAGCTGTGCAGGGCAGGCATTCCGTGTTTGGGAGTTTGGTGAGGAAGGGCTTTGCACAGCCCCTGAGCCGTTTGGCTGCACAGCTCCTGTTCAGCTCCCAAACACCAGCTGCCTTCCAGGAGCTGCAGAAACTGTCTGTCTCCTCCCTTTAATAAGGAAATGCTTCATGTTCATTCCTCACGGATAGGAAATTGCAGAATTCCTCAGACCTCAGACTTTCTGTCTCAGCTGACCACTCACTCAGATTCCACACACACACACACAAACACTGATGCCCTGCCACCACCATCCCGTGCCGAATGCAGCCAGAAATGCCAGTTCCACCTGGAGCCGTGAGCTGATTCCCAGTGCTGCCAAGGGAAATGCACGGAGGGGAGAGGCTGAGATACAGCTCTGCTTCACGGGCACTTGGGCAGCCTAAAGACACGTTAGGACCTCTATTAAAAAATAATCATCTCTTATTTCAATGGTTTTCCACTGCGTTAGAGGACAGGCCTGCACCGGGCTGAAAAACAACCAGCGTTCATTACGAAAAATGAACTCCTCTGCTCAGCCCAGGCTCACAACGCAGGCAGGGAGATGGATGTTGTAACAGCACCAAATAACACCCTGGTGCTCTGCACCCTTCTTGGCTAAATAAGCCAGTTTGTGCTGCGTGTGTAGCACAGGAAATTCAGAAGCCAACTGGAAAACCTGAATGATTTTTGTGAGGAAGGAAGAGCAGTCGGGGCCTGTGACTGAGGTGATTTTCACAGCTCCCCAGACGTGGTGTGGGCAGCCCCGTGCTGTGCAGACACAGTTTGCAGAGATGATCTTTGCATCCTTTCCTCACCTCCTTCTCCTTCTCGTTGAGCTTCTCGGTGCCTGGCAGGCCCGTGAGGTTCAGTGGCGGGGCGCTCCTCCTGCCTGTGGGAAAGGAAGGAAACGCTGGAGAATTGGAGCAGTTTGGAGGTGGCTGCTCCTGGGGTGTGTAAGGGAGGAAATTCAGCCCAGTGTGAGCCAAGTGTTTACAGACAGGGTTACTCAGGGCTTAGCACAAAGCTCTGCTGATGCGACAAAAGGGTTGGTTTTGCAATTTGAGGCTCTGTGAATGTTGCATGAGACTCTCGAGCTGTCGGTTTTTGGGAGGAACTGCGAGACCAAAGCTTTGTGTCAGACTGGCACCGGGCATGGCTCAGCTGGGCTGAGCCTCCTATCCCAGCTCCAGGCAGGGTGTGCCAGCTGTGCTGAAACCAGCTCCTTGTAAGGATGCTGAGACTATTTACTGGTGTGATTAAGCAGCCAATTGCTCTCTGGCATCACCGACGACTTCATGAGGCAGAGTTTTCTTTAAATGCCTTTAAACACCACGCAGGTATTGCAAGGCAAATGCAGTCTGGGAATTTATTTTTTATCTATTACGATAAGCAGTACTGAAAGGAGTGTTTATCACAAGGTCATCTGACATTTCTCACTTTCTCTATTGTTCATTACTTTGCTGGACTTTACCTGGCACAGCCTAAACTTGCACAGGGGCTGGCTGCTTGCAGGTTTGGCTTTTTTTTCCTAATAGTATTTTTTTTATAACTTCCAGAGCTCAGGACAAAGTTGGGGTTATTTATTGTAAAAAGCCTCACGCCTGTGCTGTGGGTTGCAAATTTAGCACTGTTAGGGAGAGGTCTCTGTCCCAGGGTAACTTCCCAAATTTGGCAAAGCGGTGAGACCTTGGGAAATGAAATGTGCTGCTGTTTTTCCCAAGGATGGTGCTGGCGGCTGCCCCAGCCCCTGCCCTGCCCAGGCCCTGCCCTGGCACTGGGAAGCGTCTCTGTCTCCTGGGCATCTGCAGGAACAGACGGGCTCTGGCTGGGTGTGAGGAGCCTGAGCAGGGAGAGCTGAGGGACTGGAGCTGAGTGTGAGTCTGTGGGAGGTGTAAAGGAAGTTATTTCCCAGCACTGCTCCCTCTTCCCGTGGCATGGGGGGACTGTGCTGGGATGGGAGATGACAGAATTCGGTTTTACTCTTTTCTAAACACAGAAAACACCACACACACACACAGACTACACTGAAGGAAACATATGAAGGCTGCAAAGTCAAGAGCTCAGAATCTCGAAGTGAAGCATTAATTTGCCCTCTTGTATATTCAGAGTGATGCAGCCTTTAATTAGAGCCACGTGGCAGCTCTTCCCCAGCATCCCTAGGCAGGATGTTTGCTTAATTAGCAGCTCGATGGAATTTTGTTTGGGTTTTGTTCCACATGTGGTGCTGCTTGTAAACACTGTGTGCTATCACAGCTCCACACAACCCCTCTGCTCTTTCCTCCATGGGACACTGGATCCGTGACAAGGAAAGGGAGTTCATCCCTCATCCCACACCATCTCTGATGCCCCGAGATGCACAAAGATGCTTTTTCTCCAAAACACCAGATCTCAGCAGTCACCAAATCGGTTTGGAACAGCCTGCAGTGCTCTGACTCACTGCTTGGTATCCTGACCCAAATCTCCCAGGCTCCTGGCAGAAACGAGGAAGGACAGAGGGACCCAGTGGCCACCTCTGAGAGGTTGGATTCAAGTGGCGGAAGAGCATCCACATTAAAACTGGGCGTGGGGACAGAGCCAAAGCCAGTTTTCCCTGCAACATTTAACCTCGCAGTAAAACTTCATCCCAGTCTAAGTCACCCCATGACCTCAACAAATGGAATGGGAATTTATTTAAGTCTTGTTCATGAGGACCTGGACTGACCCCTCAGTCTGCCCTTGCTGGGCACTGAAGGAAGATGAGGCCCTCTTGGTGGAAAAAACCCCAATTTGTGCTTACAGAATGTGAAAATTCTATTGTTTCCTGCCTTGCTAGTGTAGCTTTAGGATGGGTTTTGACCTCTAGTCAGAAAAATCCAGAAATTCAGCAAAAATCCTGCAGGGTGTGTGAGTGGAATGACTTGCAGATTGATGTAATGTTGACTTAAGCGGTGCTTAACCGTGAGGCTTGAGACTGACACTGGCACTCAAGGAAAAGAGTCAGAAAAAGGCTGTCAGGAAAATATTAGTTTTTTTAGCGGACACCATCTAACACTCACCTGTAGTTGAAGGAACTGGTACCGTGGGAGTCAGGCCAGAATCACTGAAAAGAAAGGAAATTTTCAAATTGCCTTCATGCTTTTTTTAAAAGAATAACTGCATGTGTTAGCCCTGAAAGTGCTTCTTCCACAACTTGTAATAATTATACAATTCAACTTGCATAACCCAAACCCTGACTAGGAGTCAACGGGATTTATAAATATTTAGTGTTCCCACATTGAAGAATATGCCTGAAACCTGTTAAAAATCCCAACAAAGAAATGTGGAGGGGGACACAATTAAAAATGCAGTGGGGACTGAGCGGGGAAATTCCAAACCCTCTCCTGCACACAGGATGCGCTTCCTCTACGTTGCAGCTGCTCCTTAAATCCGAGTGCTCGTGCAGGGTGATGACACATTAACAACGCTGCTGCATCTAAAATCATCTGAAATATTTCAGGCGTCAGCTGTGCCCTCATTAATATCCATGAAGAGCTCATTTCCCTCCGTGACTTTATGAGCAGCAGTGCAGTTCCTGAAATATCAAACTGAGGGGTTGGAGTCCCTCCTTTGCCTGCTCTCACCATTGCTGTCACCCACTTTTCTGCCCTTCCGAATTCTGCAGGCTGCTCCCACTTTAATAAATTAGGGATGGGTTTGCTCCTATCAGGCAGGGAAATGTGTTTGATGCAGACTGAGCCAGGAATCCCGGGAAGGTTTGGGGTGGAAGGGACCATGAGGCTCGTGGGTGCTGTGGCCAGGGGCACCTCCAACTGGCACAGGCTGCTCCAAACCCCATCCAAGGTGGCCACGGGCACTCCCAGGGCTGGGCAGGGTCCCTGGGCACCCCGGGGCAGTGCTTACATGTCAGCCTGGCGGCTGAGCCACTGCTGGCAGGCGCTGCTGTCCTGGATGTACTGCAGCACCTCGGAGAGCATCGTGCGCTTCAGCCGCTCCTCGTCCCGGCTCTTCTTCAGGTGGTCGTAGGTCCGGGCACCTGGGGCACACACACACCCTGCCCTCACCTCCTGCTCACCCACGAAGGGCTCTGCCCTGCTTCAGGAAATTTTGGGAAGTGCTCTGCCTCTGGCCCAACCTCTGCTGTTCCCCCTCATGATACTACTTGGTTTAGATTCCACCCTGCACCCTTTCCCCCGTTAATTTAAGGCCAAAAACAAACAAAAAAGGCTTCCATGATCTAATTCCAGTCCACTTCACTCATGTGGAGGTCTCAGGCCTCTCTCCAGATGTCACAAGTGTCCACAGCCAGGGAAAGTGTCCCGGGATAAAGCCCTGAGACCGCTGTGCTGTGACATAAATATTTTTTAATGAAGCTTTTGCCAAGTGGTGCCCAGAGCAGGGCAGTGTTAGACACTGTGATCACCAAGCTGATGGCTCAAATCAGCTCTAAACCAGCCCAGCTGGACTGTGCATCATTGCTGAAGCCTTGCTCACTTCCAGATGCCTCTCAGAACTAAGTGTCTTTTTATTCAACACATCCTGAATGTTGTAAAATCATCCTTCCCTTCCTTGACGGATGGGAACGGGCTGAATAATGCATCAGGTACTTACTGCAGAAATTGGTGATTCCTGCTGCTCTGTATTCCTGGAGCCTCTTTATTTCCCGGCGCAGCTCAAATTCCACTGTTGGACCCCGCGAGGAGGCAGGAGGGAAAACCAGAAAGCAGAAGTGGGTCAGTGGGGTGGACTGGGAACGTGGCTCTCTGTTATTTGCCTGCTGCACAGGTCAGCTCTGAGCACACAAACCACAGGCAGGGTTAACCTCCCTCCACAGGACCTCAAACTCCCAGGGCTCCCTGGGCACAGATTTCACTTGGTTTCCAGTGAAAAGGCATTTTCTCTACATGCTCTGATAGTCCCTTTGCCATGCCCTGGACAAGGCAAAGAACAATAATGTGGATTTCTGGAAGGCACTTCAATAGGCTGGAGGAACTGCTCCAGCCAGGCTCCTTATTCATCTAATATTCTCTTGGAACTACAATTTTCCTAACTGGACTTTCCAAATTTTTTCCTTGCAGACAATTCTTTTCCTGCAGTCAAGTAAGATGAAATTATTAAATGTTTCTTTTGCTCAGAGCTATTTCCTGTCTGTCGCTTTCATCAGCTGCCTTCCAGCACTGCTCAGTTTTACAGGGAACAAGTTTCCTTGTGGATTTATTTCCTGCTGCTGCTCAGGAGATCCTGACTGTCAGGTTCACCTGAGGATCTGCTGCCACTACAACAACAAACCCAGGTGGCAGGAGCAGCCCTCCCGTGTGGGACTCATGACTCTTCAGGATCATGCTTTTGGCATTTCGCACTAAAACACGGGCACAACCGTGTAAGTGCTTTGTTCTTTCTAATGAGCAACCATTCTCCCCGTTGAAGTCACAGAACGAAGCAGGATGTGGTGACTCGGACTGGAATCTGCCTAAATGCAGGCTAGGGGATGATTCAGGGATGGAACAATGCCTCTCCCCCAAGGTAAGGACATAATGACCACTGCGCTGTGTAATTATGTGACATAGAATAGTTTAACGTGTGTCTTTCAAAGAACTGCTGCCAATCTCTCCACACAGACATAACGTAGGGATTTTATTCTTCCCCTGATACGGAGTCCCAGTAAATAAACAGTGGTCTTCAGATAAAAAAAAATATTACCTCTGACACGTGACCAGAATGTTCAGTCAGCTGCGAGCTCCAACAAAGAGCTCGGACACAGCTCAGTGGAAAAAACCCACTCGCTGCTCACTCAGTGCATCAAACCACAAATGTGTTTGTTTTCCTGAGGTAGTTAGGTGAGGGAGGAGGAGAAAAACAACCTCCTGCCCTCCAGGAGAGGGATCTATTTAGGGAAGAGGCGATGCCAGCGGCCCCGTGTGGGCTGCAGAGCCCCGGACTCACGTGCGTGGCTCTCGATGAACTTGTCGTGCTCCACGGGGCCCAGGATGCGCGCAAACCTCCTCATGGTCTCGTACAGCTCCTGCACCTCCTTGGGGTAGCGCCTCTCCAGGACTGCAGGGGGGAAAAATTCCACATGTGAGCCCTGCTGCTGCCAGGAAAACACCTCTGGGGGGGCTGCCCTGCCTCAAAACCCACGTTTGGTCACTCTCGGCCGTTTTTGTGTCACAAGTACAAACTGCTGAGTAAAAACCAACAAAAATACACAGCTCTTCAAATTCTTTAAGCATGAAGACTGATATTTAAATATTGTTTTGAAGGGTGATATTTAAATATTGTTTGGTCACTTCTCACAAGAGTGAGGTGCACTTAGAAGGCCTGGATGTCACCCTTCCCCTTTCCCCCCTCAGCAGAGCCCAAAATGCTTCTGAAGAGCAATTTTGAGGCAATAACTCAAACCCAGAGCTGGGAGTAGTCAGAAGCAGACGCTGGAAGCAGCTGGGGCAGGAAAGCTGCTGGAATTTAGAACATCTGAATATGTTCCAGTATGAACAAACCACACTGGTGACCTGGAAATGGCGAACGTGTGAAGTTTTGCCACTTTGAAGTGAAGCAGTTACACCTGATACTCACTCTGAAATTTCCTGAGGTTGATCAGGCCGTGATCTCTTATAATTCTGGAAATGAAAGGAAATTATATTAATATACAGGCCATTACTCCTGCATTGCCTCACAAACACAAAGGCTTCAGAAGAAACTTTGATTTACACCATCAGAGGGGTGTAAAACCAAACATGAATGAAATTTCCATGAGCCCTGGGCTGGCTGGAATGGAAACATGATGCGGTGTGTCTTTAATCAGGGTAAATTTTGGACAGTGGTGTGCATTAGCCCTGAGCACAAAAGGAGCTGCAATCACTTTAAAGGTTGGAAATTGCTTCTTTAGGCGCAGATTTCACATCCACATGCATCTTATAACTTGTCCTTCCAAAATCAGAGGCAATGAATGTCTCATGAACATGATTTCCAGCTGCAGAGAGAGACAAACACCCCTCTGCTGAAGCACGGGGCAGAGCTGGGCTGTGAATGCCACCCTGGGAACAGCAGAACGGCATTTTTCCGTGGATTTTAAAGAGGTGTTGGAGGTAACCGCGGGTTTGAGCTGCGCCTGGTGGGAGCAGGGAAGGAGCAGAGGGAAAGCAGGTGCCTGATAAACGCCTCTGTCACCAGCCTGGGCAGTGCCACGTGCTCCTGACTCCGCTTGGGCAAACAGGATCCCACAGAGCTGGGCTGTCAAGGTCAGGCAGAACCTGCAATATCAAACCCATTACACTTCCTCTGCCGTGTCCAAAACCTTCCTGTCCCGTGCACAGTCACCTTTCTGACTCTGACATCAGCACTTTTGTGTCAGTTTTCAGATTTTTGCCCCATCCTGCTGTAGGAACTTCGCAAAACCTGACACGGGTGTAACCTCAGGAGCTGTGGAGAGCCCTGTGGCACTTTCCTTTAGTAGGACAAGATTGATCATCATGGAAATTGCAGCACATAAATACTTTTTATTTATGAATTATAAAGAACCAGGTCAATCCTCCCTGTCATTCAGCTGAACTGTGCAGTTTTATGAGGGGAAGGACTGCAGCAGCCTCACTTCCAGTCACTAATTCTTCCAGCAGGGAGTAATCCAGCAAGATATAATTTTAAATATTGAACAAAGTATTTCAAAGTTATAATAAAACTTAATTTAATTAATAGATTGAGTCATCCCAGAATGCTGTCAGATGAGCTGAATAAATTATTCAACCCCACGTCAGCAGTCGAGTTATCTCCAGTGTGGAAAACCAACCTAGAGACCAGGAGGAATTAAAAATAATGATGCAAATATTTCTGGGGAAAAAGTGGGGGTCCAGCAATCAGTCACAGTCTGGCAGCATTTTTTTTTTCCCCTGAAGTAGGAAATTAATGGAGTGTAATCCATCAGCACTGCACAGGGAAGGGAAGAGCACGGTTACTGCCTGGAAACTCACTTTTTCCGTCTCTGCCTTTCCTTTAACCTGGAGTGATAGATATCTACGACTGCAATCTTCAGGGCTGCAAAACAAAAAGATTAAAGAATTCATAAGTAAGCGCTGCAGGAGGCTGAATTTGAAGCTGTTACGTTCACGTCAGGCTGAAATGGCCCCTGCTTTGCTGGTTTGAAAATCCTGAGGTGATTTGACAGAGCTCACCAGAGACAAACCTGCAGTATTTGCTACCTGTGCAAGGATTCTCTGCTTTCTCCTGCCAAACTCTTTATTGTAAATTCTTTACTCATGTGAACGTGAACCTGGGCAGGTCCTGAGGACTCCTCTTCCTTCCTGGGCTGTTTTATTATCAGCACTTATTTGTTCCTTCACACCTGCAGCTGCCAAGGGTTCCTTCTCCTGAATAAAGCTGTAAGGATCGGAGGTATCAGCTTGGAGCAAAGGCTTCTCTGCACGGAACTCCAAAAGCCAGACACAGCTCTGAACTGCGAGCACCCAAAGCAGCCTTTGCTCCAGCTCTTAAAAACACCTGCAAGATTGCAGCTTGTTAACTCCCCAACTCCTCCGTCTGCCAGGAGAACAAAGAACAGCTCAGGACAATGCGAGGAAGCCCAGGAGAGAGCCAGGCTCATTAGAAATCCCATCCTTCCCCAAACCAAACCTGTCTGCAGCCACTCACAGAGCCTGCAGCTCCTTCTTCCTGCAGCCATTAGCTTAATAAACTTTTTTTGGAGGGGTAAATCCTTGAAAGACAAGCTAAAGAGGCACCCATCACCTTGCCTTCCCTCGCTCTGTTAGGTAACACCCAAATTCCAGGTCATTAATGAGTGTAGAGGTGGCTGATTTCACGGTGGCTTTTTTCACTTTGCATTAAATCATTTCCATGATTAATGTAAAGGAAAGAAGAGGCTCAGGGCTTGGCAGCGCTTTAAGGGCTGTGAGACAACAGCCAGCTCCTGGAAAATGGGAAATTGGGGTGGCCCAAGGGGCACAGAACCCAGGATCCGTTTCTCTCCGGAGTTACACCAAACTGATAGCGGCAGTTTATTGATTGCACTCTCGCATTAATAATTAATAACGCAATTAGGAAGTGTGGTTATGTGTCTGTTTTAAATATGGATGTAGGTGTAAACACCAGGAAGCCCTCAGCCCCTGGGAAATTCATCCCTGCATCCCTCTGGGTAATCAAATTTCATACAAACAGGGACAGCTGAACCCAGAGGCCGTGGGGATTTGCTCAGGAGCTTGATCCCAATCAAAAAACCCTTCAGCTTGTCCCAAATTGATTTGATGTTAATCTGACAGCAAAGGATTCTATGTGAGATAGGAGGGGTGCTGCAATATCCCTACTTATTTTTCCCAAGTTCTTGCATTTTCAAGCATCATCATGTGTTTTCGCAGCGAGGTATTTAAGTTTCCTAATTTAAGGACAAGCAGAGATAGCAAATTCTCCTCCGTGCTGAAATGTGGGGACGAGAAATCGGGAATGCAGCAAGTTAAACATGAATGAAATCCATTAGGAAGGGTTGGAATCGGTGCCAATTTACGGAAAATATTTTTGTAGTTTTGAAAAACCCTCTGCAAGCTCAGCCAACTTGTTATTTTCTGGGGTTTGTGTGGGCAGAACTTAATAAGTACATGCAGAAACTGCACCGGGGAACCTCTATAAATATCACAAGTAATTATGCACCTCTAACCGTCGAGTTGTGATGCCTTCACCTGAGTGCACAATATTCTAAAGAAACGATGATCGGCTGGGGAGAGGGAGGAACAAACGGAGGGGAAAAATGGAGCTTCTGCTCGCAGTGAAATTAGTATTTGCTGCCACGGGCCCTCTCGGAGGGGCTTTTGTTTCCAACAGCCACATGGAGCCAGGAGCGGGCGATTCCCAGATCTGGAATGCATGAATGGCTCGGGCTGCTCCTGTGCTGCATGGAAATGAGAGGGGAATGCTGGGGGAATGAGAATGACCTGCCTGGGCCTCTCCCCGCGGCTTCCAGGGGCAGGCAGCTGTTTGTCCTGGAGCTGGGAGAGAGCCCGGGCTGGCCCCGTGCTCAGGGTCTGCTCTGGGCACTGATAACACCTCTGTGGGGCTCAGTGCAGCTCTGGAGCACCCCTGATAGCAGCAGCTCAAGGCTCCTTCCTCCATCCCAAAAAAAACCCCAAATCCCAAATATTTTGGTTTCTCCAGAGCGTGTCCAAAACACTTTGCTTTTCATTCCTCTCCAGCCTCACTTGGGCTGCAGAGAACTTTGCTGAGCACTAACGAGCGAGGGCTTTGTTTCATGGGAGATAAAAGGAAGAATGCAAAGGAATCCCAGCAAACAGACCAGGGTGTGCTGGGCTTGGGACACTCTGAAGGGCTGCAGCCCAACCTCACCCATCCTGGGGGAAAGCAGGTCCCAGGACAAAAGGATTTCTGCCTCTGGAGCACGTCAGGAATTCCACGGGAGCATCACCACCATGTTCTGTCGGGAAGGACACCGACTGCCTCGCAGCTTAAAATCAAATTTCCCTGCCAGTTGCAGCCAATTTCCACTCACTTCTAAATCTGTGGTTTCAGCAATTACTTTGCAGTGTTAGAAGTGAAAATCATTTACATGAGAAGGAGGGGGGGGGGGGGAAGCTGGGAAAAAGATAAATTACCAACGTTCTAATTCAGCCTGATGAAAACTTGTAGTTCATGAAATATTCAAGCACTGTGGGCTGAATGAGGGTTGTAACTGGTTGGTGCTTTTGATCTGTCCATTATGTTTTTGTGTAACTGCAATATGTATTTGCATGCCCTTGCTGTACTGCCAGCACTGAACAAAAGAGAACAATCCCAGAATTTAATTGAAATATGAGAGATTTCACACAAGTTCCGCCATCCCACTGAGCCCAAGAAGTGGCTGAGTGACGTCTGTGACCTCCCGGGAGGTGGGAAGGGCTGGTGAGGCAGCAGGTACAGGTTCTGTGTTCCTCATGAAATCTTTCCACCTTAAACAGCATTTTCTTGTGGGAATACCGAGAACTTGTTTAGAGTGGCATAGGGAAATCTAACAGGCAAAATACGAGACAAATCTATA
Organism: Pomatostomus ruficeps; assembly: GCA_013400735.1. Lineage (NCBI taxonomy): Eukaryota > Metazoa > Chordata > Aves > Passeriformes > Timaliidae > Pomatostomus > Pomatostomus ruficeps. Next base: position 10,680 of record VYZT01019836.1, on the reverse strand, counting down.
AACAAATCTATCATAGAAAAGATACAATAAATCAGAAAACAGATGCCAAGCAGCTCAGCTCTTATAAAATAATTTTTATCAAATATTAAGGGAAGCGATGTGGAAGAAAGGGAACAAGGGGGAATTCCACTCCAATGGAAGCACAAATACTCCTGTGGGATGTGCAGCCTCGAGGCTGCAGCACTGGGGCACCAAGAGAAGGAAAGAGAGGGGTATTCCCAGTGCCCAACCTGAGTGATCTGCAGAAAATGCAATATGAAAGTAATTTCCAAAAATGAATTCTGACCCCAGTGAGGTTTAATGTGTGGCAGGAAAGCAAAGGGAGGATTTTTTTTTCCCAATCTGAGCTTTAATCTCTGCTGCGAGGCCCCACCTGGGTTTCTCTGGGCTCTAAAATGTGTTAAACCCTGTGTCACATCTCCCAGGCTGCTTCACAGCCCTCTCTGCCTGTCAGCCACGAAGCTCAGAGCTCCCGAAGCCCCCCCTGCTCTCACAGCCACATCTTGAGCCCTTTCCTGCACTCTGGGCTCCTCCAATTGGGCTGCAAAATCTCTCAAAGTCGGCAGCTGAGCCCTCTGGAACTGCAGGACAGGGAGGATGTGGCTCCTTCCTTTTTTTTGTGTTCAATCGCAGAAGGGAAAGATCTCATTCCAAATTTTTTAGCCAAGAATTCCTCCTCTCCCCAGGATGCCTCGTGTGGAAGGCAAACAGCTGGCTGGACCCTGGGATTTCATTTTTTCCAAGGTTTTCTCCCTCACGTGGGCAGAGAAAACCTTGGAAAAAATGTGGGACAGCTGTGGGCAGGCAGATGCCAGAGTTCCTGGGCTGAGAGACCCAAGACGCAGCTGGGCACGCTGCACAGCCCCTGCCAGGCAGCCTGCACGGAACAAATCCTGAATTCCCTGCCCAAGCACCGCAGGCAGCTGAAGGATGGACTCGAGAACACCCAATGAAATTATCAGGCAGAAGGATTGGGCAGACGGGGGGAAGTATTTTTTCACACGACACATAATTAGATTGTGAACTCCTAATTGGATTGTGGAGGTCCCTGCTGCAGGATGTGCAGGAGTACGAGCACATCCAGCTCCAGAGGAGTGAGCAGAGCTCCTGCAGGTCGGGAGAGACCTCAGAGGGCTGGGCTGTGCCTGGGAGGGAGGCAGGTGTGAGGGGAACACTGCAAACCTGCTTGATTGAACACGAATCTATCAATTAATGGGCAGAAGGAGGAGATTATTTCACTTTTTCAGTTCCCCAGGACAGGGTGGAACAGCAGAGCTGGCACAAGGAGCCCCTGCCCTGCCTCAGGCCAGCCCCCCTCAGTGAGTGCTGAGGGGACAGACGGACACACGGCTCTCAGAGCCCTCTGAGCCAGGGGAGCTGCCATTTCTCAAACTCCTGCATCCACTGCTCCACTTCAAACTGGGTTTTTTAACTTTGCCAAGACTGTCTGTACGTAACAGGATTTGTCTGTCTCCAAGGGATGCAGAGGCTTTAGCTGAGAACTGCCTGACACACATGGCAGAATTCTGAGCCACAAATACAGGACTTTTAAACCCTGTATGTGCTTACAAACGCAGGGAAAAGCGGGATCTTCTCCTCTCTGTGGATTAAAATGTCACTTTAATAATTCCTGTTATTTCACATTATCAAGGCAGCCACGTTCACAGAAACCCAGCGCAGGAACTGGGCTCACACAATCACCTTCTTCACTTTGAAAAGGAAGTTGTCACACACAGCTGATGCTACTCGAACTGAGGGCAGGCTGAACACATGGAAAATCACACAGCTCCAAGAGCCCAACACTTTTAACGTGTCTCACAAAAACTACACACCTCTGTGCTGCCTGCATTAATACCTGCCCTGATACGTTTAATACATTGAAAAATCAAACATTAAACCCCACACAGCAAAAGTGTGTGGAGAAAGAGGCCCAATGAAAAGTTGCACGGGCATCTGAAAGGGTTTCCAGACTGGGTACAAAAAGATGGCACTTACCATGCAGAATGTCTGAATCATCTTCTACGAAATCGATATCTCTCAAATCCCACTCAGCATAGTTGTCGAACTCCTGTGCAGAGGTGATTAATACATCGTCACTAACGAGCACCAAAACATTGGCCTCAGGTCTCAGCGCACGCAGAAGGACTGGGAACAGAGATGTTCACTCATCCACGGGGTACAAGGTTCCATCCCTGAGCAACAACCACCACGGGGGGCTTGGCCTGGGGAATGTGTAAACGCAGCCCCAGGGCTGGAACTGGAGCAGGATGCTGGGACAGGACAGTGGGGATTGACCAGGTAATGACCCCTGGCTGTGATGGAAATGGGAGCCACAGGGATCACCAAGGCCAGCTCCTGGCCCGGCTCAGGACACCCCAGAGCCCCCCTGTGGTGATTAATGAGGAGGGGTCCTGGCCTTTATAAGGTGGTGCTGTGCAAAGCCATTTATTATACAGTGAAAAATCCTTACATCCTATCACACAAAAAGGAAATAACTCTGCACCCCAGTGTGCCCCAATCTCCAATTCTGTTCAGAGTATTACCTTTTATGGTACGAGGTAAACAATGCCTTTTAAGGTTTTGTTACCTTTTATGGTAATGGGTAAATAATGCCTTTATGGGAACAGGTAAATAACTCCTTTTAAGGTATGGTTACCTTTTATGGTCACAGGTCAACAATACCTTTTAAGGTGTTGTTACCTTTTATGGGAACAGGTGAATGATGCCTTTTAAGGTATTGTCACCTTTTATGGGAACAGGTAAACAATGCCTTTTAGGGTATTGTTACCTTTTATGGGAACATATAAACGATGCCTTTTAAGGTATTGTTACCTTTTATGGGAACATATAAACGATGCCTTTTAAGGTATTGTCACCTTTTATGAACAGAGCAGGATCTGGGGCCATGGGCACCCAGCCAACAGCATGGAGACAATGCAACTGCTCCAGGTGGTGTCCGGGGCACACCTGGGCGTGCTCCTGCAGGTGACAGCGCTGGAGCTGATCCTCTGGCAGGACATGCAGCTCCCAGAGCCGCCCCAGAGCCAGGGCCACCCCTGGCCGGACATCTGGTGGCAGCAGCACGTCCTGCAGCCTCCCTGCTGCCTCTCCCGGCTCTGCGGGCCACCAGCGCCACCTCTGTCACCAAGGCCTCAATTAATCCAGAGGTTTAATCACGGAATAGCTCAGCTGGGAAGGGACCCATGGGGATCAGAGGCCAACTCCCTGCTCCTCGCGGGATAACCTTAAATTAAACCGCGGGGCCAAGAGCATCCCTCAGTCCTGCGCCCTCCTGTGATGCTTTTAAATGAAAAGACAGCCAGGGGCAAGCAGGGGGGTGTGTGCTGAGCTGGCAGCCAGCAGCAAAGTGAAAATAACGGGGGGAGAGTCATTCTTACCTCAACAAAGTCAGCTCTGGCTGGCATGTACCCAGCCATGTCCCTGGAGAGCAAGGAATCAAAGGTGGGCCGTGGGGGATCATCAGCAGCTGAAAAAAACCAAAGGTTTCCAGTTGTTGCATAGGGCTTGGGATCTTTTTTTAAGGATCTGTAAATAAGTGTTTATTTTGCAGGAAAAGTGGGAATTATTAGTTGAAGAAAAATACCCTGATTGGGCTTTTATTCAGTGTTATAGTCAGAGCAGACAGAGTTCATCCAGAGAAAAATGCAGCAATCTGAGATCTTCGCAGTATTCTCAAGAGTCAAACACAAATTTGAGGCAATAAACAGGTAATAAAATCTAAACTTTACATTTTGGAGCTCAGCATCCCCCTCTAAACCTCTGCAGGTCCCTGGGGCTCAGCGTGCAGGTTCTTTTAGTTAATAGCAACAGGAGTGTTAAATCTGCCTTCTTCTGGGGGCCATTGCCAGAGCTGCAATTAAAGGCAGAGAACTCCCAGTTTTTACAGCACTTCCCAGCCGAGGAGCTCGGTGTTTTACAGACAATAATGGTCTGAGGCTCGCAGAGCACTCGTGCAGGAGCTGAGTGTTGTGTGTCCCACAGCACAGATAAAGCAGGCGGAGGCACAGGGAGTTTGTCTTGGCCCGGGGCACAGAAAAAAATCAGTAACAGCCAGGGACAGAACCAAAATTGCCCAGTTCCTGCTGTTCAGCTCAAAGCTCCAGACACCCAGCGATTGCCTCACCCAGAGAGGCTGGGGAGCTCCGGGATGGAGCAGCTGCCAGACTGAGGGAATGCTAAAGATGTGAAATGCAAGGAAAACTGAGAATTTGTGAACTTGCTGCGGTTTAGCTCAGACTTTTTTAACAGGCAGCTTTCAAGAGAGAGGTGTGAAAGCAGCAGAGTCGAAAGGAGTGATTTTACGACAAATTAAATCAGCAGATAGGCCTGGGACACTGTTTGTACACAGTAACGTGCACACGATCACAGAAAATCTCTAAAGGCAGAAATCCCTCCTCAGCTCCCTGAGCAGGGTGAGAACCACGCCGGTGTCTGCCCTGAGGGACACACGGGAAGGGGCTTTGGGGTGGGTTGTAACCAAATGGGAACAAACACCCAGGTTCCTGCTGGGGGGTCTCCTCTGTCTAGGAACTTCTGCTTTTGAGACCCTGCTGTTTGTGTCAGACCCTGCTGCTTCCTGCCTTTTCCCAGGGACCTGGTGATGCCTGATCAGAGGCTCCCTAGAACAGAGGCCAGAGAAAATTAAGAGAATAGAATGGGGATTCAATAGGGACACCTTGGACAGTCAGAGCCCTCTCCGGGAGAGGCCACACCCAAGATGGACCCCGGGGCACGAGTTTCCTACATTTTTATAAGTTTTGATCAATTTACATATCAGGATTAATTCTCCAATTCCAATTTCAGGTGATGATGTAATTTACCCCAAGTCTGTCCCCTCTTTTAGAGCTTTACATACTCCCGGGCCTGGGACAGCAAGGTGTCCTTGAGTCCAGGCCTGGAGAGGATTTGTTGTGTCTGACTAGAATGTGAGGACAGGAGTTAACAGACTGTGTGGAGTTTTAGAGTTACACTAAAGTACTGCAGGGTCTGAAAAACATAAAAGCTGAATTTTAAGGCATCGCTGGCAGCCTCTATGTGACAAACCCAGTGTGAAGAGAACACCACTCCTGGCATTCCTCCAGCAGTGACCAGGACAGGTTATCCCTCTGGGAATGAGAGCAAGCAGTGTGTGGTGCCTGTCCTTTCCCAGAGCTGCTGATCCCAGCTGGGCAGAGCCTGAGGGCAGCTCCCTGTGCAGGGTTCAGGGCACTCACAGTGGAAGGGAATGGCTGTCTCGCTGTGCTGAGCCTCCTCTGCCTGCTTCAGGTTCAGCAGCGTGGATGCGAACAGGGGGTTGTTGATGAAATGCTTCATGTAGTGCTTCTCACACTCCTCCTTGGACTTGGTGCACATCTGGTTGGCCACGTCCTGCCTGCAGCGGGGAGAGGCTTCACGTGAGCAGCACAGAAATGTCCGGGGGTTTTTAATTTCTCCAGTGGAAAAGGTAATTTTGGACAAGAGGTTGGCTGGGTTGTGTGCAGAGAACTGGCCTGGGATGGTGTCTGAACTCCCATTTTCAGCTCCAACACTCTCACGTTTGAACAGTGCCAGGGAGCTCTTTTTGGTACCCATGAACAACACAATTCACTTTTTTCATATGGGAAACTCTCTGGCTGATGGACTGCAACACATCTTTAACAGACCTGGAATTTGGTGTTGTTACTTGAGAGCTTTTTGCACATTTTACTGACTCCAGGTACTGGTAAATGCTGTTCCCAGTTTTCAGTGTTCTGACAGCAACGTGCACCTAGGAACTCTCAGCTCTGCCTCTGTGGATTCTGGGGCTCTGTACTTTTAACACAACTATTTTTAATAAAGGAGAAGACAGATAACTCACGAACACAGGCTCTGACACCCCAGCCTTCCACTTCAGCTGCCAAATCAGCGAATAATACACTCACAATAAGTCACGGAACAGTCAATGTGCACTGATGAATGCAACAGGGAGATCCAGGGAAAAGAAATTAAAAACTGCCCATCACTGCCTGAAATCCTCACCAGTTCCCAAAGCCACAGTCCATCACAGCTTCCAGGAGAGACATTTCCTCCTGAGCCGTCCAGTTGGGATCCAGGACAGGGAAGTCGGATGTCTGCAGAAGGAAAGAGCAGAACAGACTGTGATCCTCTGTCCCGACCTACCTCAGCAAGGGCAAAGAACCACAGGGCCACACAGGAGGTAATTCTGGCAGTTTTAAACTTTTACAGAACCTGATTGAACAATTATTGGATTACTGAGGGCATTGGGTCATCAACCACAGCGAATACTGGTAAATGTTGTGTCTCCCAGCTGTAATTCCACAATTCTACTGTGAAACACAGCAAAAATTACCGGAGACTTTAAGAATTATTAATTTTGAGGAAGGAAAAAACAGAGGAAGAGAAACAGAAGTTGATTTACAAGGCTGAAGCACTGTAAATCTGGTAAGGCACAATACGAAGACGCAGCTTTAAATGACTCCACTACTCCATTCTGTTCCAAGTGGATATTTTTTAAAAATAAGTTTCAAACCTCTGAATCAAAGAATTGCATCAGTTAACCTTTCAGTGCAATATGAGTAAGCAAGGGTTTCACTCCCGGGAAGCTGCGAGAGCCCAGGACTGAGGAGGTGTTATCCAAAAGGAATATTTACCATTATCTCATACGTGTGATCACTTTGGTGTTTCTTGTATTCGAATCCTCGGGTGAAACACTGCAGAACAAAAGATCAGAACCGTGTTACTTCTGCCCTGAAAACATTTCCGCTGGTCCCTTTATTAACTTCTGTTCTGTATATACAGTTTTCCTGATTTAATTTGAGCATAAAACCCCATAAAACTGTGTTAAATCTTTAAAGACGTAACTCCTGTGAACACAGAAATTTTTTGTTAAGTATTGAAGTGAAAAGAGTTTGGTGTTATAATTTAAAGTTGATCCTTCCAGCAAAAGCACACAGAGAATTTAGTAAGGACTGAATACAAAGTTTCCCTTTAATTTTGGTTCTCTGATTAAAAGCATCAGGTTTGCAGATGCTTTTAACAGCTAAATTTCTGGATTTTTAAATATAGGTAAGTGAGCAAAAATACCCCCAATATAAAACATATAAATATATAATATATATATATAATATATATATATAATATATAAATAGGGCTTTGTGTATTTTGTACTGAGCACAAGGCTCAGCTCTTCTTTCACTTTAGAGGATACTGCCAATTTTTAACCATAATAATACAAACTCATTAATTTAACAATGACACCAGCAGTACTTGCTGTGCTTCCCAGCTCACACATACAACTTCTAAAGAGCTGCATCTGGTCACAAATCATTGTCAACGCTGCAGATTTCCCTTTTCTACTTGGGAAGGAGGCGTTTCTGGACGGGATTTTCTTTCCCATGCCACGAAGGACGGCAGGAATGATTCTCCCCCAGGCAGGCAGGGTCAGCCCAGGCTGAGCGAGGTGGTTTGGCTGCTGCACGGAGACCTCTTCCCCCTGCCCATGCCCCAGTCCTTCCCCCTCCAAACCCCTTTGTCATTCCCTGAGCAAACGAGAGTTGATCCACGTTGGAGAGGCTGGCTGGGAAGGTGTTCCTGGCCAGGCTGGCAGCCCTTTGGTGGCCTCCTCAGGGGACTGGGTGGCCCAGCAGCTGGCACTGACCTGCAGGCACAGCAGGAAGGGCGGGGGCCCGCACTCGGCACACTTCACGTAGGGCTCGGTCAGGTACGAGGAGCAGCCCCGGCACGGGGGTTTGTCAAAGGGGTCACCTGGGGAAACACAAGCACAGCTCAGGTGACACCAGCACAGCGCGGGTTTAGCAGCCCCTAAATCCACCCATGCCCATCCCCGGGACTTGATGGCTCCTATGGATCCAGCTCAGGATGTTCTAGGATTCCATGGATTTTAAGTGAACTCAGCTGTGCAACACAATAGACTCTCAGGTTACAGTGGCTCCAAACTCAAAGAGAGCAGGATTAGATGGATATTGGGAAGAAATCCTTCCATGTGAGGGTCAGGAGGCACTGGCACAGGTGCCCAGAGAAGCTGTGGCTGCCCCTGGATCCCTGGAAGTGCCCAAAGCCAGGCTGGACAGGGCTTGGAGCAACCTGGGATTTAACTGGATGGGCTTTAAGGTCCCTTTCCAAACCAGGCTGGGTTCTGCGATTCCATGATTTCTTCCAAGAAAATGGATTTGAACCAGCTCAATTATAAGAAGCAAAGAGAAATCAGACTCAAATTCACACTGAATCATTTGTGTCCTTCTGCTCTTGAGAATTTGTACAAATCAGTGATTCTGTGGACCAAATCCTTGCTGGCTTTCTGCCTCCCTCTCCCATGGCTGCTGATGGCTTTAAACAACAGCAAACCCTTCCCAAACATCATGGAATCGTGGAACTGTTTGGGTTGGAAAAGCCCTCTGAGACCCTTGAGCTCAGCCACTAACCCAGCAATGCCCTGTTCACCGCTAAACCACGTCCCCAAAGTGCAACATCCGCACGTTGTTTGAACACTTTCGGGGTGGCGACTCCCAAATCCCACCACTCCAAGAAATCCTTGTTCCTGGGTTTTCATGCCCAGGTGTGGGAGCTGAGCTCTTTGATGGCACTTACTGCTGAAGGAGGCCAGGCGCTCCATCCCTGCCCCGGTGCTGCTCTTGCTCCTCGGAGTAAAACTCCTCTGGCCTAAACAACGGGAGTGTGGGTTCCAAGCAGTGTCCAAGAGGGAATTCTCGCCCTGCAGCCACCCCTTCTGTGGCCCTCGCAGGTGTGATCCTCCCGGGATGTCCTGAGCAGGAAGCAAAAGGGCTGTCAGCACCCCATGGACCCCATTCCACACGGATCAGGGCCTGTTCTCTGGGGATGGGAAGAATTTAAACACAGAGATGTGGAGTGATGGGGATACAGTCCCGAAGTGCGGGTTTCAGTGGGGATGGATGTGCTGAGTGGAGAGCTGTGAGCAAATTGTGTGCCAGGAAGGGCTCTGCACCTCCCAGCAACACTCCCCATATCCCACTCCCCCACATCCCAGTCCCCAGTCCCCCATACCCCATATGCCAATCCCCACTCCGCCATATCCCAATCCCACACACCCCATATCCCAATCCCCACTCACCACACCCCAATTACCATTCCCTATATCCCAATTCTCATTGTCCATATCCCAATCTCTATTCCCCATATCCCAATCCCCACTTCCCATATCCCAATCCCCAACGCCCACTCCCCAATCTCCACTCCCCCATATCCCAATCCCCAATCCCCCATATCTCAATTCCCATTGCCCATATCCCAATTCTCATTCCCAATAACACAATCCCCATTTCCCATATCCCAATCCCCAGCTCCCACTCCCCATATGCCACTCCCCCATACCCCATATCCCATATCCCAAACCCCACTACCCCATATCCCAATCCCCCACATCCCATTTCCCATATCCCACTCTCCCACATTCCACT
>VYZT01019834.1:97516-127449 GCA_013400735.1 Pomatostomus ruficeps | reverse complement strand
AATGAAATAGTAACTTTTGGAAAACTATTGATATGTTTGTGTGTGTATATATACACACACACACACACACGCATAGATAATGTTTAGAGAATTGAAAATACTGACTAACAAGTGAGATGGGATCAATGTCAATGTGTTGTCAAAATCCTAGGAACTGAGTATTAATATAGGGATAATATTAATACCTATTCTTTAGTTCAACTTAGCAATTCTGGTTCTTGCTATTTATTCTTTGATTGATGATAGAAATGAATAGAGTATATACGATTAAACTGTCAAAGAATTCACATGATCTGGCTTATTCTGGAGAAGAGGTGCATTAATTGAAGAAAAAAGCCAGCTTTATCTAGAGTTCTTTAAATATCTTAGATTTTCATCTGGTTGCATATGTGCCCAGTATCTTTGGTTGGTTTTGGTTGTTTTTGTTTTGTTGGGTTTTTTAGTTTTGTTGTCTTTGTGGGTGTTCTTTTGTTCAGGGTTTTTTATTTTGCCCCCACTACTTCTTGGTTAATGTTCTGAAATGTCCTTGAAAAGGCAAATGGGAAGCACTGTCAGGATGCAGTAAACATAATGAGTGATAGCAGGGTTGAGGTGGATGGAAAGTGTGCAGAGCCACTAAGTAGGTTATTTTATTCCTTCTCGCAACTCTTCACACATCTCCCCGTTTCTACTTTTTGTGGGAGTTTTGGAGACACTTGATTAGCCTTTTTATCAGTGAAGCATGAAGTCTGGAGTCTGCTAAAGGCACGGATACCTGTTTCCAGTGTGATCACACCCTGCCCTCCAGCTGCCTCCCACATCCCAGGGAGGACAAAACTGCATGCCATGGTCACTCGCAGGAGCAGTTGAAATGGCACTTCAAGGTTCATTTAGCTGCGTTCAGCTCACTGCTGGGAACTGAATGCTGGTTTGAAAATGAAAAGACTTTAATGTGTTGGGGGTCTTTATGGGGTTGGTATTCGTGGCAGCGATTAACAGTAGGGGGTATACAGAAGGTCAAAAGCTCTTCTTTTGTGGGGTCAGCAGAACATCCCTGTCTGATAAGATTAAACTAATGTGGCTTTTCGTGTTAATATCTAAAGCAGCAGGCTGCTCTAATGTGTTTGGGATGTCAGGCATTGGGGGGAAAAAGGAAAATCGACAAGTGGTGATTCATTATAATAAAAAACGTTGAATTACTGGCAAGTAATATAAGGGCCTTTTTAATGTATATATATTTTTATATAGGTATACACACATGCTTTTAGAGATTTTGAATTACTTTGCTGCAAACCAACTGACACTAAAGTTTTTTATTTGTGTGTAAAACTGCTGCACAAATACTAGTTTTGCATTTTAGTAAGGCCACATTACTTTCATTTTAACTTGTTTTTTCCTCCATGCTTTCTCTATTTGCATAGTGCACTAAATATATCTTAGTCATCTATCTTACTACAGCTAAGCTTCATGTATGAATTTCAGTTTTCAGATTACTTTACTGGATATTTCAATGGACAATACTGGCTTTGGTGGATATTTCTTGTACTTGGTAAGTGGCAGTTGAATTTATTTCTGTTTTGTTGTGGAAGTACTCAAAGATGAATCATGTAATTGTAAATAAGAGTTTTGTAACATGTTTAGCTATGTGCTTTTCCTTAGCTGCTGATAGTTTGGTGTGTTATTTTTATTTCCATAGTATTCACGAGGTTATTGGTTACCATAGTGGTGGTGGTGTGTGGAATTTGGACTACTCAAATACCCTTCAGCTCAAAAAATTTTGTTCTGCATAAGTGATTATGTGTGAAACTGAGACTGATCTAGGGTTGCAGAACTGTGTAAAGAAACTTTGGCTTTATGTAGAGAACATTCTGAAAAGTGAGTGATATGTAGTATTTACATATATAAACCAGTATGTCAAGTATTAAATTTTAAGCAATGTGACTGAACAGAGGAAGGTGGAGTCTGCTGTCTTGTTCACAGGTCACAAAATGTCGTTTGGGAACGCTTTGAAATGCAAACTGCATCAACAGTTCCTCAGTAGGATGAGAGAATGGCTTCATGCTTGCTGATCACAGCTGACATGATGTCAGCTTTCTCTTAAGAGCTCTGCCTGCCCGTGTTCAAAGTCTCATGCACATCAAATTCTTCTCTTCTGTTTCCTTTTAGTGAGAGTATACCAAACCCCAAACACTATACCTTTTCTCCAGCTGTGTATTTTGTAATTTGAATATGGAATCTGGAATTATTTTTTTTTACAGAAGCGAATGCTCCTATGCATTTTTATTTCTGTTTCCAGCTCTGGAAGCACAGTAAACTCCTGCTGGTTCAGTAGGTGGCACTCTTCCCTTTGAGTCAATTGATTCAAGTGGCTAACAGCAAATGTTAGAATGAAGTGTTGAGTAAATTAACAAAAAACACCAACTCTGAGATTTTGACTGTTTGTGACTCGCTGTTTATCTTGCAAGAAATGCCAAAAGTCTTAAACAACGTTACCTAAAACTTTCTCTATCTGCCTTTTGGTAGTGTTCAACGGCATTCATCAGACTTTCTAATGCTCACCTTGCACTGCTGTTGTGCACTTGAAATACGCAGAAACCACAGATGTTTAACACATCACAGCATCGGTCCCTTGAATGTTTTCATATTGTTTGAGGTTATTGTGTTGAAGTAGGTGAAATGACTCTCTGCAGGCACAAACATCTCCAGATAAGTCTGCAATTAAAACCAAGCCCTGTGGTGCCTGAGATTGAGGTTTGACACATTTTTTCACTAGGATGAAAATAGCATGTTCTTCCCCTAGCACTTCCCTCCTCCATGTCTATCAAAAGAGCTGTAGTATTTCTTTTTGCTAGTCTTTTGCACATGTTCAGGAAGTAGCTCACTTTAATTTGGGAAAGCCTTATTTTTGGTCTGAAGTGTTTGGGGATTTTTTATTTTTTCTTTAAATCACAAAGTTTATAATATACCTTGGAATAAAAGGCACTCTGAGACATACAGTATGCATCCAGCACTCAGCATTCCCTTGTCTTGTGTATGTTTTGCATTAAATATGCCAACAACGTTTTTAAACTGATAAAGTGGCTGTATGGGGTTGCTAGAACACCACAGAAGGATTCAACCCAAAAAAGCTACTTAGCAGAACACGAGGAGTATTACCATGTCACGGGAACACCACCATCCAGATGTGTGTTTTGTTGTTTTGGATAACCTTCCCTTAGAACACACAAAGTAGTATGTCCAGCATCTCTCCAGAAGTGAATGAGTTGGAGTCTTTCTTTTGCATGGCCCTTTGACATCCCTGAGCCCACCTGCTGCCATCTCCTCTCCTCTGGTGTTCACCTATCTGTTTCTGCTCACTTGCCTTCTTTCAACATCTGGAAAAATCTGTTTATGTGTCCCGGAAAAGCAAAGTGGTCTACTTCCAAAGAGCTGTCATGTACAGTGAAAAAACTGGAGAGAGACAATTCTAAATTTTAAATTTAAATGTTAGCCAATGTTTCTAATTGAGGAACACAATGGAAAGTGGGGTAGGTTTTTTCCTTCCTTACAGAGAAATGTAAAATATGAGTTGAAGTTGGACTGGTCTTCCACCATGTATAATGCAGAAAATATGCTAACGAGCACCTAAAGAGCTGCCTACCCTCATTTTGCTGTTTGAGCTCCTTTTCAGTTGAAAGGGGTACTACCTCTGGTAGCCTCTGGGTAGCAGGTTTTGTAGTAGACTTGTGATCAAGACCTTACTGCTTTCTTCTCTATGCAGAATTCACCTTAATCACAGAAATGTGTCCAGCTTAGGTGAAGTTCCACTGGTTAGCAGAGCATTCTCTGTTGTCTTTTTTTTTTTTTTTTTTGCTTGCATGCATGTCCTAATGAAGCTTTGGTTTTAAAAAAGTGAAAGGAAAGTTAAAAAAATTGCAAACAAATCATTTAGAGAAGAAGCGATCATAAGAAAAAGTCAGGGACTCATCCAGGACAACAGGAAGAAAATGTGTATCATGTAGGAAAGAAAAGAATAAAATCCTTTGTTAAACCTCAGTTTAGATTTTCATTTGAACATTCTGAGTTTTAATGCATATGTGTGTATACACATAAGCATGTCTCTTCAAGGTATCATTATTGCAAATGTAACTTCTCTGTGACTATTGTGTACATATTTTTCCTCTTAGCTGAAATATTCTTTTAAATACAGTTAAATGTAAATATTTTAAAAGATTTTGAATTGTGGAGTTGACAAAAAATGTAATATTGATACATGTTGAGTAATTTTCTTTGGCAATTGTTCTTTCTCCTCTGGGACAGGTGTTTTTTCATAGACGGTTAAATCTCAAGTCATAATCTACTACAATTTACTATTATCTTCTTGCTAGAGCAATCCATACTTTCTTTTTTTTTCCTCTTCTGACTTGCAATACCTTTATCATACACATTGCTAAAGGTACATTTTGTGAACCAGGGAGTTTTCTAACACACTAATAATTTATTTTGAGAATTCTACTTGAAAAGAATTTGCAAATCAGATTCTTTTACTTTTCAGGGTTTACTTTCTTTGTAAGTATTTTCATGCCGTCTTTTTAGCAGATGAGACTTGAACTGAAAATCACTAAAACTTCTGAAAAGCCTTCCATAAAATTGAATCTTTGTATCACGAGATAAAAGCGGACGTGCTTGTTGAATTTGCGAATGATAAATAAAGACTTCAATTTGCTTTGTAGGCTAGGTTTTAAAAAATTACATTAGTAAGAATAATGTGGGATAGTGTGGATTTATGTTAATATAGTTAATTTTGTGCATTTTCTACACTTTCAGGACTTCTTCTGTTCTTTCGAGGCTTTGTTAATTATCTTAAAGTCAGAAATATGTCTGAAAGCATGGCAGCTGCTCACAGAACAAGATTTTTTTTCTTGTACTGAAGGTAAGCAATTTTTAGCAATGAGGTTATCCTTCCCAGGAAAATAGAGAAGAATGAAATACTAAAAATAAATAATCAAACTTCTATCGCGAAGTAGAAGTTGCATGGTTTTTGAACATTTGTCACGAATATTGTATATATATATTTTATGGGCTTGGAGATGTGTGAAGTCTCTTATTTGAAAGTACATATGCCTCCTCATTGCCTCCAGTCTTCCCTGGAGCTCATGTTCAGTTACAAAAATTAGGAGGAACATGTTATTTTTCTTAAGAAACAGTATCTGCTGCTGTCAGGATACTGTCCTTTGTGTTGGAAAACTGGCTTTAGTAGTCAGCCTGTTGTCAACAAGTTAGAAAGCACTAATCTGCCTGCATATTAAATCTGATTGACATGGGTCTGAACATGCAAACAATAGCGGAGTATTGTCTCTCTTTACATGACTGGATTAAGACAGTCATGTACAAGTATGATTATTGTGCATACAACAATGTGCTTTATGTATCCTTCAGGTAGCTGACTAATCAGTCTGGCACATATCCACTCTTCTTTTTTTTAATACTATTTATCTGTTAAGTGGATTTATTGGACTTCACTATGAAACTTAAACCAGGGGTCTTTATTTGCATTCAACTTTTTTAATTTAAATTGCATGACAAGATAAATTTAAGCCTAGAAACAAGTATTTCAGCATTTTCATTGCTCTATACTTTACTAAAACTGCGGGAAGACTATATTTTGACATACCTGAGAAGCTATGTTTGCTGAAAAAAAAAAAATTTTTTTAAATTTTCTCCAGGATTGGTCACAGGATCAGTTTGAGTTAACCTGCAACACATTTTTGAAGTCCAAAAACAGAGACAGTACTTGACTGGAAAAAAACCTCAATGGTTCCTTTTAGATAAGACAATGATAAAAATTTAAAAACAGCTAATGATGAATGTGTGCTATACGATATACACTTGATTATAAAAAGAATCTGTTAACATAACTGTGACATAATATTTCTTTTAAATGTACCATTTTTTCCAAATTATGCAGTGAGTTAATTAACTGAGACATACATTGCCTTTTAGTGATCAATCTAAATTGGCAACTACATGGCAGCATTGCCTTTTTGCAATAGTTACATATGGCTGCTTTCCTTAGTGTTGTGGTAACTTCTTCAGAATACTGGAATTTGTAGACATGAGACTGGAAATATCTGTTAGCTTTCAGTACAATAAAGTTTAAAAATACTATTTTAAAAGCAATTGTTAGGATTAAATACTCTTTGAGAACTGTAGTTTGAAGAGAATAGTAAAAGTGTAAGATAATGCGATCTGGGATTCTTTAGTCTTCTGCAGTTAAAATTCTCTGTTGGGACAAAACACTGTTTAACCCAGCATTTACTGAAGTTAATGAGTTGTCCTGTCAGAGTTCAGTGGCTTTGAATTATTTCTTTACCTGTAAGCACCACTGAGATGTACGGGTTGTGGGCTCATAAGGTCTGAGGAGTGTTTAGAGAGATTAACACATAAATATTATGTTTTTGAAGCATCTTAAGTACTGAAACAAGAAGTACAAATTAATTACTATCACATTAAAATGTCCTTGTTCTTGCATAGACAAGTAACTTCCTCTACACTTATTATTAGTTTTAATAAATAACAAATAACACCCCAACAGTTAGAAAATATTCTCAGGTGTTCTTTTGAAATCATAAATTTCTGGGGTTTTTTCTCCCCTCCTGACGGGGGGGTAGGGAGGCTGCTGTTTTTCTTGCAGTTCAGGTTTGCTGGTCACTTAGCAATGGTGCTTCTGGGGAGTCAGGGCGATGAACTGAAGTGCAACTTTTTCTTTATCTCCAGACTGCATCGAACAGACATTCCTTCCCTATGCTGGTGTGAAACTTCCAGATGATCTGTAACCCTCCAAGTTAATAAGACAGAAGACTACTAAAACCAGAAGACAAATTAGTGAAAATCT
This sequence comes from Pomatostomus ruficeps, assembly GCA_013400735.1. Classification (NCBI taxonomy): domain Eukaryota; kingdom Metazoa; phylum Chordata; class Aves; order Passeriformes; family Timaliidae; genus Pomatostomus; species Pomatostomus ruficeps. Next base: position 120,596 of record VYZT01019834.1, on the reverse strand, counting down.
GGCATCAAAAATGAATGACAGGATGGTTTATGCACAAGTACCGGTTATGGTCATTCTAGTAAATATTTATAATTGCTGCCTTTTGTTTTAGCACATTTGTATATGTGCTTGTTAAAAAGATAGTATTGAAGTAAGAACAAACTATCTGTAAGTATAGATTAGGTACAGTCAGACTCAGTCAATCTGTGCTTGTTGTATCTGAAAGATTTGAGTGGTAACTTGTTTCATAGCTTGTATGTACCACTGACTTGGTGATCTGAACTTCTGAGTACAATGAAATGCATTAAGTGATTCAGATTAACCAGTTCAGACAGGTTTTTTTATATAATTTAGATTCATCTAATGATTGTATAGAACATTTTTAAGTTTACTAAACCCCAAAGTTCCTTGTCACAAACTTATATTCACCAATATTTTATTGAATTCAAACTAATATACTGGTTTGTGCTAAAACTGATAACATTGAGTCCCCTGTAAATAACTCTCCATAAATGACTGTTTTAATTGCTTCTTAGGAAATATGTGAAAATATATTTTCTAACAGTATATTCTCTAAATTTTGTTTAATCTTAGAGCTATATACATATTTTTTGTTAATTGGCTATTAAAGGTTTAGTTAGTAGTAGATGTAATTTTGGAGGTTTGCATTCTTGAGGTCACTATAAATACAACATCTACATTGAAGGCTTCTCAAAAAAATCATACAACTACTTTATAATGCTTGTTTATAATACTTTGCCATTTCATAAGAACAAACTAGTTTAAATGCAAGGTAATTTAGGAAGTAATCTATGAGGGAAAAAATATCTTTTAAAGCTCTGAAAGTAGAAAATGTATGTTTTACCTCTCCCTTTATTCATTTAAGGTATACCATTATGTTCTTCTGAATATCATCTCTTTGAGGGGTACTGTCTACTGTTCATGCATGTGTGGTTTCTTTTAAAGTTTGTGAAATTTATGCTTCTTCTTTAAATAGGAGAAGACATCTCTCAGTCCTTTGTACAACTGGAATCTCAGTTGCAAAATTACATTGGCTGTTGGTTGCACCTTTGAGGAAAAAAAGTACAAATAGTTTCCTCCATTTTTCTTTTTTAAGTAGAATTCTGCTTTTTTATTACTAACATTAAAAACAGGTTTATGTTGTGTTAAGCTAGTGCTGTATTGAGTTTTGTATCTATAATGAATGTTTAAAGTATACATATGTAAGCATTTTCATTTTCCTAATCTTTCAGAGGTAACTGATAGTGACTAAAACTTTAGGGGCACCTCTACTTCTCAGCTTTTTATGGAAAGAAGAAAGTTAAGTATTATGTTCAATATCCTACTGGGATTTCCTTCTAAACTTCTGTTTGTTTCTGTGTTCTTTTGCATTCATTGTCCAGATGAAAAAGAAGCGAATAATAAAGCATTGCTTTGTTTTGCTAATTAAGACTTAATGCTTTTTGGGGTTTTTTTTGTACTTCATGTTGAAAAATGCACACTGCAGTATTTGTGTCAATGTGGAATTACAAATTACTTGGCAAAATAGGTACTAACCAATCCTCCCTGCTCTTTCTCATCCCATGTTTTATGGCAACAAACTGTGAGGACATTTCTTTTAAGGAGTTAACGCAACCATGCAAAGCAGGCAATATTGCTTCATTTTCTATGCTTACCAAAATCAACTAGTACTATTTTTCAGCTATAGTAGTTTTCCTATATAAAGTAGCCACTTCTAGTAGAATTATTTCTGCTTCGTCCAGTGTATTTTATAGAAAGCTTTTCATACAGGTACTTTGTGTACTACCTTGGAAAAATTCTCATCTGGTCGCAAAGAATATATAGGGTTAAAAACGTACACATTATCTAATCCTCTATAGTTGATGCATCAGTTTAGAAGCCTGAAATCTCATCAGCAGGAGGAAGAGAACTGGGACACTCTTTTCAAAGACTCTGCAATCTATTCCAGATGTGTCAAATGCTGCATATTTTCCTTGCTATTTCCTGTGAGCTTGGCTTGGAGCAGCTGGCTCTGTGGTTTAGACACCTGGCCAGCTTTGCTTTGTGTCTTGGGGGCGCAGGGGGAGAAGCTCCAGTATCACAGTGAAGTTGACTGTAAACAGATTTTGTATGAATGCAGATAAGGCTTTGAAGCTTGGGGCAAAAACAGCTAAAGAAGGGAGGTGGGGAGAGAAAATTCTGGTTTATTTGAGCAGATGGCATTGTCATGATTTTTCTGGTTTTGTAATCTACTTCTATGGATGTAGACACCACAGGAAGATTGACACCTTGAATATGATTCAGGTAGCCTTTGGGACTCTATTAACACATTTCAGAAATGATCCGTCAGTCACACTTTCAGTCCTTTTATGGAACAGAGGTTGTCTCAAAGCTTCTGCTTCGCTGTCTCACCTAAAGTATGGACACAGTCCTCATCCTGCAACACCTTTTAACCTGATTTCAACACCCTACTCTTTATGTATCCACTTCCCTCCCTTTGAACAATGACAACAGGTGAGGAAAAGTGGCTTTATTTGTGTGTTATCATAACACCAGAAAGCTTTTAATCTCTTCCACTTTTTGAGAATGTTTTTCCGTAATACTCTGCATTAGTCCCTCCTGTGTGGTTGCTTGCATTGTTCAGTTGAGCAAAAAACATTCATCTCATGAAATGACTATAGATAGCTTCCTGGAGAGAAGATCAATAACCTCTGGTATGGAAATATATATCTCTCAATAAGGAAAAAAATAAATTTCTCATCATGCTAAAACATGATTAACATGTGCACAGCTACCCAGAAACAACAGAGTCCAGGCTAATGTTTCTCCAATATATGTGGTTCTTTTCCACAATCTAGAGATCCATATCTTTTTTTTTAATAATTCTGAATATACTTTTACCATCTGTATGTTTTCTACTTAGCATATGCTTTCCAGTTCCACATCCCTTCTCCTTACTCTGTGCACTGGCTATGCTCCCTGCAAGGATAGGTGTCGCTTCCTGGCTAACTCGGAAAGCCTACCCGGATCTTGAGGCTGCCCGATGCCGGAGCGACCCCAGTGTCCTAGACCGCCTTTGAGCGGGGAATGAGACACCAGGAGGGCTCAGGTATGGCCCACCCGGTGGGAGCTGGGTTTGGCTAAGGTGGAAGGCGAGAAGCACAGGAGATTCCAAAGAGAGAGGAGGGACTCTCGGTGTGAACAAGTCGTGCAGTTTATTCTGCACAACGGGGGCTCACAGGCGAAGAGCCTCAAGCAGCCCCTGACACAGGGTTATAAGGGAAATAACAAACCAATCAGAAGAGGGTCCAGGGTAACAGTGCCAATAACAGAGGAACAGGGGAGGAGTCAAGGGGGAACAACCAATCAACAACCGAATAACTCAGAACTTTCCAGAGACTGGGGAATGTCCAGAGAATGACTGACCTGGAGACCATCATTGAGGGATAAGGGGCCAGGCTTCAGAAACTTTGGACTAGACCACTGTGGTCTCTATCTCCAGGGGGAGTTCTCTCTTCCTCCACCAAAGCTCCTTTCCCTCAGTGGACTGTCCCGGGGCACTCAGGCCTTTATTATCGATCCGGACAACCCCAACAGATATGCAGCAGGCAGCTCCACTGCATGTTGGCTGCATTTAATAAATAAACCACCTAGCAATTCTGAAGGGTAATTTTTTAATCCTTGCAGTGATGGTTTGTATCCCTGTACATCTATATTTTATTATTATTTCTGATATATGTAATTGTCTTTACCCCCTCAACCCTTTTCAAATTAAATAAAGTCAGCTTTCTTGGGTTTTTACCTGTAGTATATTTTCTACTCGAGGTAACTGGAATGCAGTGAATACTTAAAAGTATTGCAATCATCTCTCCAGCTCTTGTTCCTTTTTTAGGGTGTAAACAAGGATGGTGTCTATTCCAAAAAAAATTGAAAGTGTTTTGGTTCTTTCATGCTAAGGGATTGTCATAGTTATCCCCATGTTTTTACTTCTGTTCTTGTAGTCTTCACTCCTAATCTTTCATGTGGTCAAAGAAATGCTGTGTTTGTGGGGGGATCGTTTTAGTGTAATAGGAGAAATTCTTCATTGATCCTTCATTATACACAGCTGCACAGATGCCCATCCTTCTTCATTTTCTAGGGTGGTGTGTTCCCGTGACTTTCAAATGCACAGTTGCACATGGAACATGGACTCCTGCTGCTATAAACTGTTTGAGTTAAATAACTATGAAGCATGCTTGACTTGGATGCATTCATTAACTGAGTCTGGTAGTTTAATATAATTGCAGTAGTGTTGCTGGTTAGTCAACTTCTGCTCCTATTGTACACAGCTTTGTCCTGGAGCCTGAAGTCTTAGGTGTATCTTGTCTGGGTGTTCGAGCAAAGTCTGCTGGTTGTACTGCTGGAAGTGTTACTGGGATAAAGCCAGTGCTGATTATCTGAGCACCTGTGGGACCTTTGCTGACATCAAGCAGCCCTACAGGAGAGCTGGATCGGTACTTTTTATGAGGGGGTGTGGGGATAATGGCTTCATACTGAAAGAGAGCAGGTTTCACTTAGATATTAGGAAGAAATTTGTCACTGTGAGGATGGTGAGGCACTGGAACAGGTTGCCCAGAGAAGCTGTGGATGCCCCATCCCTGGAAGTAGTCAAGGCCAGGTTGGATGGGACTTCGAGCAACCTGGTCTAGTAGAAGGTGTCCCTGCACATGTCAAGGAGGTTGGAATTAGATGGACTTTAAGGTCCCTTCCAACCCAAACCATATATGATTCTATAATTATTCTTTGATTCTTTGACTTCTAATTAAATAATTTGACACGATTTTTTGCAATTTTCATAGAAAGGTGCTATAGGGATTTTTATTTTAGAGAATGACAAGCTGCTTTTGATGGATCAAATGTACCTCTACCTCTAGAAACAAGGAACTTCCGAAGACAGCACTATTGTTTCACTTCTCTGTATACAGAACGATGGAAATAATTTCTGCAGATTAAATCAATAAGCCAGTTCTACTTCAAATGTAAATCAAATCCTAACTTAAAAGCTGTTGCTTTGAGAACAGTATGATCCTGTGGTTAAGCAAAAAAAAAGGAATTTCTGTTGTAAATAGTTCTTGTCAGTCAGTTGTAGTGTTACTGTACTTTGGATTCTCAAGTGCTGCTATTTTTCCCTTGAGAAGTCAGTTTTTAAAGGGGTTTTTTTGTTTTGTTTGCTGGGTTTTTTTAGCCTTTTCGTTTTGTTTTGCATGCGTTTGTTGGGGGGTTTTTTTGTTTGTTTTGGGGTTTGTTTTGTTTTGTTTTGTTTTTTGATTTTTTTTTTTGTAGTAAACTCGCATATGTTAAGTGCAAGAAACAGTGAAACAGTGACAGCATAATCCTGTGGTTATAAAACTACATTTACACATTCAGGAGTTAAATGTTCCTGAATTCTGATTGAAAGCTGACATCACATGTTGAACTCGGCAGGTTACATATGGCTGGGGTCAGGCCTCCACCTAATTCCTCCTTCATAAGATGGTGAGTGCTGCTGCACATTGTCCTCTGGATATGTCATGGACTCAAATCCTTCAACACTGAAATTTACGTTAATGAGGAAATCAGTATTGTCAACTTTGCATTTTGTCACAAATCTCATGGTGCTGGCACCTTCCTTACCCTCTCACTTAGTGTGGTACCTGCACAAGTTTAGGGTTGAAAAACGTGTGTTCAGTCCCTGCATGCTCTTTAAAATCTCAGAGGCAGATATGATGCATTCATTAACACGTGTTCCTGATCTTGGCAGGACCTCTCTACAATTACCTGGTGCAAAGAGTCAGTAAGATCTGTGACAGGCTGCTTAGGAATTACCATTTTAGTCATAAAACTTGCACTTTTTAAAGAGAAACTGCTGCTTACTAGAAATGTTAGCTTTTCAGTAACAGCAACAGCTGTAGGGGGAATGTAGACCAGAACAATAATACTTCATACTAATAGTGTCTAATGTAATACATTTTTCAGTGAGTGAAAAATTTTGAGTACCATGTTAAATTCTTTATGTTGCAGTGTTATTTTACTTCTAACTCTGATTTTCACATTTAATATGAATGGATAATGAACACATCTAAATGGTGAATGTTACAGTTCTCAGAGGCTGAGTCACTTAATTTGTTCTTAGAAGGTCATGCATCTTTGATGTGTGAATCTGAAAGTTTCAAGAGCAACGAGTTAGCAAGAATTTTAAGAATCCCATTGATCAAGGAAGTATACCTAAGAAATAAAAGCAAAAGTCATTGTGTGTTGTTCTCTCCATTCTCCCAAATAAGTAAATAAGTTTGTCAACTTTTTTACTTTTCAACATTGCTGGTTGTGGAAAAATAACTTCATTTCTGCAATATCTTGCCTTGCACATCATTGACCTTAATAAGAACTCAGCAGATGAAAGTGTCCTTCCAATTATACCTTTACAGTTGAATTTGTATTTGGAGTCTTCCCACAGTGAACCCACATATAATCCATGATATAAAAATTCCCTACAAAGAAAACTAATGATTTTGTAAGTTGAGGAAGGTATCTGTTCTCTGATAATAATTAACTTGAAATTTTGTGCGCTTGCCATTTTCTAAGAAGTGTCTTGTGTAAAGTGTTGTTGGGATTTTCTTTTTACCTCCATGATCAGACTCTTCAGTGGGGTATCATGAAACCAGTATTATTCTTAAGGCTGGGTATAGATATTAAATCTGACAAGCATGTGTGATGAAAGATATTAACGTAGTTCTTGCCTGCCTCAATTCTCTTAAAGGTGTATAATGCAAGAAGATCCTGCAGCTTTGTTAATTCTGTAATATAAAAATTAATAATGTGATAGTATGGGAAAATACATTATTCTTTATTTGCTTTTTGCTTTCAAAAAGTCAAATAACTGTAAAAGGTCCTGTACCTGGGTTAGGGCAACCCCTGGCATCAGCACAGGCTGGGAGATGAACAGATTGAGAACAGCCCTGCTGAGAGGGGCTTGGGGGTGCAGGTGGATGAGAGGCTGGACATGACCCAGCCATGGGCACTCACAGCCCAGAGAGCCAAACACGTCTTGGGCTGCATCCAAAGCAGCATGGGCAGCAGGGCCAGGGAGGGGATTCTGCCCCCCTGCTCTGCCCTGATGAGACCCCACCTGTAGTGCTGTATCCAGCTCTGGGGTCCCAGCACAGGGAGCACATGGACCTGTTGGAGTGAGTCCAGAGGAGGGCCACCAGCATGATTAGAGGGATAGTGCAGCTCTCCTGTGAAGAAAGGCTGAGAGAACTGTGATTGTTCAGCCTGGAGAAGAGAAGGCTCTGGGGAGCACTTATAGCAGCCTTCCCGTGCCTAAAGGGGGCCTATGGAAAGATGGGGTATAAATATTTTAGCAAGGTCTTTTGTGACAGGATAAAGGGTAATGGCTGTAAATTGAAAGAGATTAGATTTGGACTAGATCTAAGGAAGAAACTTTTTATTATGAGGATGCTGAACCACTGGAAAGGTTGCCTGGAGAGGTGGTAAATGCCTCACATAGAGACATGTTCAAGGCCAAGTTGGAGGATGTTCCTTCTTATTGCAGAGTGGTTGGACTTGATGACCTTTTAAGGTTTCTTGCAACAAACTTGGTAAGTGCTGTCACAGTATTTTTGATATTTCTTGTTATTTTCCTGTGGCTTTTGTAAAGACTTACTTATGGTATTTGGGCTATATAAGTACTATATATAGAATTTGATCTCTGTTTGTGGTCCCTGTCTATAAAGTGACCTACTGTATTTTATGTGTGGGCAGTATACATTTAAGTTATCCAGAGAAAAGATGGTGTGGGGTTTTCTTGTTTGTTTGTTTGGTTTTGGTTTTTTTTTTTAATAAAAGGTCTAGTGAAGTTTGCTTTTGTTTTGCTTTAGAAGCTTCAGCAGACTGTATTACTTCTGCATCTCAGCCTTAAACTATTAATTGTAGTGGTAATGGTGATTTTTGCATATTCATTCCCTTGGATTTTTTCTCGTTCTGCCTGTGTTAATGCTTGTGCAAGTGTTTAGTTCAGTTCTGCTCCCTATCTTTTTTAGAGCTTCTAATTATAAAGCATCTGTGTTACAAAAATGATTAAACAGCTCACATTACAAATCACTTGTGTGTGATTTAATACAGATTTGGGGCTTGTGAAATGCATAGAATTCAGTCCAGTATTCTTTGTACTCCTAATTAATACGGAGTTTTGCACTTCAAATGATAGATACTATACTATTAACTCCTAGCTATCCAGAGACAGCCTATCTTCCATGGGTGAATCCCATGGACTGACACCTGCACTGATCTTGTTTGGTGCCTAAGTCTGTGCCTGGATCTGTTTAGTCACAGCAACCATGCTAAGAGCTAAAAGCTTAGTTTTAGATTTGAGTTTGGAAAAGTTACTGCAGCCACCCAGTGTCCCTGATCCTGAGCTAGTACGTCCTTTGCAACTGATCTAGCTGCATCCAGAGCCATCTTTATTTTCCTAGACTGGGACTAGTATCATCAGGACTACTGGGAATTATGGTGCAGAAACTTAGATATGGAGCCAGCTTGGGTCTAACATGGTTGGTTGTAACACAAGTAAAACAGATTTGGTGAGGCTGAAGCACTTCCCTTTGGGGCCAGGCTGAGCATGAGCATCACACCCTTCAGCACATCTTGAGTATCCATATTAACCAATTCTTTTTTAATGATAGTGAGAAATGTGTCAGGCTGATGTATATTTAAGTTCCTTTATGAAACCAGATTTAGGTGTATTGCTTGGTTGTACAACAGGTTGGCCTGAATTCCTGCTTTTAGGATTATTTCTACATGTAGCATAAATGAAAATCACCTTTCCCAAGAATCCCAACTCCTATCTGAGTACTGTAGCTAGGTTATAGGGTTGGACAGCTTCTTACCTTTGGACCAGTAGTTTCCATACTCACTGCACAATCAGTCATTCAGGTTGGAGGGGACCACAGGAGGTAATCTGGTTTGAGTTCCTGTTCAAAGCAGGGCCGGGGCTGAATTCAGACTACATTGCTTAAGACTTTGTCAGATGGATCTTAAAAACCCCAGAGCACAACAATTTTCCACACACCATGGGTGGCTTGTCCCAGTGCTTGATTATCCTCATTTGTTGGCATCACTGCCCGAGTTTTGATGTGGGATGTGCTCAGTGCCTCCTTCCACAGCACCCTGGAGCTCCAAGCTCTCTTGACAGGTGAATCCTGCCATGAGGAGCAATGTAATCCAGGTCTCTGGGTTACTGAGCAGCCCTGAAAACTGCTCTACTGTCAAGTGACAAAGGGCAGAAGACATTTGGAGAGAAAGAGGGTCCAGACTCTAATGAATTGCTCACATTTCCAACACTGAAAAAGGATTGTGGGTCTTCTACTATTTTCTCCCAGCTTGTTTAAGCATTGTAGCTCTTGGGGCACTGGATGCTGTGAACACTCTTAATTGATCCTGAAATTATCTCCCTCATGAGGCCTCTTCCTCAATACATTGTGTCTGGATATTCTCCTGCAATTCCTGTTTCAGACTAACTGTGGGTTTAAGTGCCTAGATCACTTGCCACAGGACTCATGTCATCTAATTTCATTTGCCTAAGAGTTTGCATTCGTCGTCTAGTCTAAGATAGTTACGAGGGATTACTCTGTTGCCAGATCAAGAAATGCAATTTCAAATGATGCTTTTTTCCACCCAAAGCCATATGTCCAAAATAGTGTTAATGGAATCAGCATTTAAAGTATTGGGATTGCAAATTTTACCATTCAGTACCTTTAAAAAAATGTACCTTTCAAAAAATGTGCCTAAGAAAACAATAGCTTTTGGTCTCTCGTTGGCGTTTGCTGAAGAGTTCCTCATTTATAGGAAAATTGCTTTTCTTTCTGTGAAATTCAGTTGTGCAATATTCCAGTTTCCAGTGTTCCTGCCCTTTGGGAACATCTGTCCTGTGGCTGAGGATACCACAACTTCCAGAGTTGCCAGTCCCCTGGGTTCCTCCCGGATCCTGCCTTGTATTTGGCAATAGACTTCAGTCTGTGGTGTTTAGAATGGAATGGCTTGGGCTTTGTGAAATCCTGTTTTCTACAGACTTTGTTTCATAAGCAAATAAGGATCAGCTGCTTGCTCCCTTCTGATCCAAGAATTGTTGGGACATAATGGAGCAAGTATGCAAATGTCAAAATTTTTTCTCAAAAGATACCATTGAGCTGTGGGACTCCTTCCCCCGGTATTTTGGTATTTTGGTTGTGATTAAAGTGGCTGAGTTCTTTACAAAGACCAAAGAAGCCAGTTTCCACGGCCAGGCTACTTTTTGGTGTGGCTTGTGGGAGCTGTATGTTTCCATGATAGAGCTAGCAAGGTGTGTTAAGAGTGCTACGCAGCAAGCTGCTGGTCAAAAATTTTCATGTTCCCAACTCATTTACTTAGTTTATGATCAGTCTTTCCAGATGTTATTTTGGGATTAATTTTGAGATTTTGAGGGGTCACCCAAGTGCTCCGAGGCCTACAGCTGCATTTGATTCTTCAATCCTTCCCCTGTAACAGTGAGAGCTCTCCCAGTTCTGAATTTTACTTAGACACTTGGCACAAAAACAACCCTGCTGCAGGAGTGCTGCTGAGCAGCTAGGCGACACTTTCCAGATGGGGCTTAGAAACTTGCACTGACATGAATTAAACTGATTTTCAGAGGCAGCCTGGGACACTCAGTGCAGTGTAGCTGCAGAAATGGATCCTTGACACCCAGGCCAGTGGTGCAGAACAGCTTGCATTTGTGCAGATACAGCAGACCTGCAGCAGACTGACTGCATCCATGCTGCATATATATAATGCTCAATTGTCCCAGGACTTCTGAGATAGTGTTTGGAGGACTGAGACAGTAGAAGAGGAAAGAGAGTCAAACCTGGTGCAGTCTTAGTCATACTGCCTCTTGGGAGCCTCCTCTGGAATAATTTCATGCCTGAACTGCATCCAAGTCCAGTCAGTGGGGAGAGAACTTACTCAGAGCAGTCCAAAATAGCACCAGAGAGTAACCTAACAGCTCCTCAGTGCAGAAGACTGGGGCTCAGGTGCTTGCTTTCAATCCACAACTCCTTCATTGTGCAATGTGGGCATAACCTTAAAACCTATTTTCATGACACCACAAATTTACTTTTCTGCAAGCTCAGGTAAAGCCTGAGAAAAACCCATATTGTTTAAGCAGTAGTGGAGACTCCTTCCCTCAGCTCTGGAAAACTGATTCAGTTGCTCCAAAAGAAACAAGGTTTTATTGTGAATTGGAAGGTTAAGCTTGAATGTTTCAATCTGTTACATGAAATGAGAAGTGATCCAAAATAGGAAATGGGAGAGTCTAACACCACTTGTAAGCTCAAATTTACCCTTAACCACCACTATACAAGTTAAAATGCTGTAACTGTGTGACTTCCAGGCAGGTAGTAGAAGGTGCACGTTAATATTTAATTTTCATTCTGTGTGACATAGGAGTGCCTGCCCGCTCCCGCTTCCACTCCACGTCCCATCTTCTGGCAGGCTAGTTTCCATACAAAGGAAGGAAGTTTCAGAGAGCTCTGAAAATATCCTCAGGTCCTAACAACTATGAAAGGAAGGTATGTTACAGAATACCCTCGCCCTGCCCAGGCAGAGAGCACACTTCAAGGCCTCAAATCCTGCCAATATTAGCACATAATCCTCGCTATGCTTTTGTAAGTGGTCCCCTTGCTCTTGAAGAGTGGGGGAGTTTAGAAGAGGCACTTTTCTTTGTGGGACTGAGGTTTCATCTGATTTTTTTTAAAATCTCAATCAATGTTTTGGTTAAAGAACAAACACAGAAAATGGGACTTGTTTAATATTTTAGTCATGTTTTTCTTCCTTTGGTGTTCTGTACTGAGGTGCGGAAAGGATGGCAGAGCTGTTGGCACAAGCATGAAGGATAACTGGTTGCTCTCTGAGGGGCTGGCTAGGTATCTGGAAGGTAATACTTCACCTGAGCTTTGTCTTCATCCCTGGTGGTTGTGCCCACCCAGAAGGCTTGATAAAAACCTGTTTTGTTGGTTTTTTTCCTTTTGCCATTGTTCTGGTGAGAGGAGGCTTCCTGAATTCAGTTATATAAAGTTTTAATAAGTGACCTATTTGTGAGACTCTTTTCTGCATTAGCAAACAGTGTGGATGGGAGGCAGCTCCTTGTGCTCTCTGCCCCACAGCCGCCCCCTCCTCCCCGTCCCCTCTCCATGGGGCCTAAGTGAGGCAGCGAGAGCTTGACCTGAGCTCTCCAGCTGAGAAATACAGCAGCTGGACACGGTGTTTCTGCACCTTGCTGTATCGACCCCAACACAAACAGGAGCCTTGTGGTGAAACTGGTGGTGTGTGCTGTCTGCCCCGGCTGATGAGAAGCTTCTCAGGTCCAATGCAAACATCTCTTGCTAAATGCTGGGGCCCACACTGTTGTTGACACAGTGATAAAATTGCATTCGCACTGTGCAGTGTCCTTTCCTTCACTGCTTGTGAAAGGTGTGTGTCCGAGTGCCAAAAAAGCCGTGGACTGGGATCTGATGTGTCACGCTCTGCAAAGAGAGATCCCAGCGTCTGCCTGGATGGGACATAATATGCCCTGCTTCCTCCTCCTCTCCCTGCTGCTCTCAGGCTTGGGGTTTTTCTCCAAACACAAAATCTGGATTAATTTCTCCATAAAAAAGAAAGACAATTCCTTGAAATAATACCTTTTGCATGCTGATATTCTTTAGACATAATGTATTCCTGAAAATGGGATTAAGAACTGGAACTAGGGGAGAAGCCCCAAACCCAGAGCAAAATAATTAATAAGAAGTGATTGAAAAAGTGAGAATGTAACATTACACATTATTTGAAATCCAGATGAGTTCATGCTATGCAAGACAATATGGCAGAAGAAGTTTATAATGAATAATCCAGTTCATCATATGATATTCCAGTAAATACTGAAAAAAAAAAAAAAGAATTATTGGTCAAGATTATGTGTCCAGGTATTTTTAATGAAAATAGTGCTGAGTTACCTTCCACAGGCAACACTGGTCAGATTTGTTCCACAGACAGTTAGCAAAGACTTTTTAAAGAAAATGCCACTAGTTAACTTTAAATACTTAGCTCTTGCTTTAACAGAAAGGAGTTCATAGACGGTACTGCTGACAGCTTAGTCCTCCATCTCTGACAGACTTGAGAGATATTCATACTGCTGCAGTGAAAATGAAATATGTACCTATTTTACAGCATATGTAATATGCATTTTACAGCATATTACATATGCTGTAAAGAGACAGGATACATAAAGAGGAGAATAAGCAGGCATCAATTAACATCTGGTTTCACCTGAGGCAGTAGTGGGTTTCACATCTCAGGTTTCGTTCCATTTTACCGTTCACATACAGGCTTTGTGAGAGACCAGATGCACATATTGATTGCAAGCAGAATCCATCTTTCATGTCTCTGTACGTAAGAATGCACCATTTAATGCTGTATGCAAGGAAAAGGGCAAAATCATCTATGCTTTTCTTGAAGATCTACTTGGAAAGTGGAAGAAAAATGCTCATTCCAAGTCTGCAGCATTGCTCCCTTTTCCCATGGTTTTCCAGTGAGCTGCTCTGTAAGCCCATTTGCAGCTCTGTATAAAATTGTCATTACAGTTTGCATCCCAGTATTTTATCTGCTATTTCTCTACAGTAAGTAATAAAAGCTACAAGAGTGATATCCAGTGTCCTTGAAATGCCCAAATTTGGTTGCGACAGAGCTCAAGGTTTGTGTAAATATCTTCATCCTGGAACTTGAATTCAAACATTGGTTTATTCAGCATGTTGGATAGTTTACTTGTATGCATCTCAAAACCACTGCATAGTTTGGCCTGGGAAGGGAACAGCAGCCAACTGGCGTGTTGGGAGTGAGGTCAGCTGGCAAAATGGTGAGGAAGCTGGCACAATACCTGCCTGCCACTGGTTTTGCTCCAGCTGATACTAATGCCCCGTGCCATCAGGAGCTCTGAAGTCACCCACAAGTCAAATAACATTAAAAAAACATTGTAGATATTTATATAACGCTGTAAACACGAATCAGTTTTGTTAATGGAATGTACTTTATCAATGGAAACAGGAATCCGGATTTGGGGGAGAGGAGACTGATGGGACATGGACTGCTTTCTGGGGGTGGGGTGAAGAGTCTTTTCTTTGAGAAGAGTGAAATTCTTTCCTCTGGAAGGTCCCCACCAGGTGTTTTGGTGAAGTCCTGTGGAGGAATGTGCAGTAGTAAAAAATTGAGATTCAGTGAACAAACCAGGAGAAAAGGACAGATTTATGTCCTTGGCAGCTCAGGCCAGTCTCCATATGTTGTTAACATTAGATGGTGAGAGAAATTAACTGTATCATACGCTATTGCACAGCCTGCATGTTAAGCCTCTCCTGTTTAAAAACAATTTAATACAAATGGAAAAGATAAAATGAGAATTTTTCTCAAGTGAGAACAGATGGCAAAGTTTTCAGTCTCTGGAAGTCAGAGGGAGACTTCTCCATGGCCAGGAAGGAGGTGAGGCAAGGAGTTCTCAGGGCACTGTGTCGCCACTTTCTGCAGCAGGAGTGTCTAAATCCTCCAACAGCGTTCATTGTGTCGCATTATTTTACCATGGGACCTAGCCATCCTCCTTTTGCTTTGCTGTGGTTTGAAGCTGAAAATGTTGTGGGCATAAAATTCCATGACAGACATGGTAATTACTCCTGATGACACCTGGTTCATTAAGCTGCATTTCCAAGTTCCTGCTTCAGCAAGACTTGGGGATTATAATGTGGCACTGCCGAGCATCTTGGTCTTCTTCCTTTCTTATATATCAGGAAATGTAGGAGCTTATTAATTTTTGTGGTGTCTTAAGTTGCTCTCAGGCCATCTGACTGTCTCCAGCTCTTCCTGGGCTGTGGTGCCAGGGAGCAAAGGAGCTATAACAGACATTGGTAGGAACTGGAGGTATCCTGCCCAGAGTCCAGAGCCTCCAAATAAATCAGGGAGAATGTGTTTAAAACAATTAGTTTGGGAACTGTGCAGTTTATTTAATTTATTAAACATGTGGTCTGACTTGAGCTCCTTAAAAGCCTTAGTTGCAATTGTTTTCTTTTAAGATGTGAGCCTTTTCAAGGCTCTGAAACAAACTCCACTTCCCATTTTGTCCAAAAATTGTGTCACTAAAACACATGCCAAGGGAGGCTGTGATTCTCATTTTACCTGTAGGTGTTTTTTTTAAAATCTGTCTCCATTTGAAACATGACAATTACACCATGCCAAAACAGCACCCCCAAGTGACAAGGTGTCTGGGGGCTATTTTCCCAGTCCCTATGATGACTTTTTTTCTTATCCAATAAAAATTTATTAGGTCTCTGAAATAGCAACATCATTAATGAATTATTTACTGGTTTGCTTTACCTCCCAGCAGAGTGTCCTAACTGATAGGCCTTAAAGTAATTTCCCTCTCTCTTTGTTCAAAGTATTTTTAAGTAATTACTTTATACAAAGGAGTGGAATAGCTTGAGGAGTGGAGCTTGGCAGAACAGGGCTGCTTTGTCAGGGCAGGCAGAATCCTCTCCCATGAGATGACTGCTAAGGATTCCACATCCTGAACCAGTATCTCCCAAATTCAGCATGCTAGCTGTTTAATAAAAGCACTCCTGCCTTCATTTTGCATATGATGCTGAAGCGCAGCATCATATGCAGAGTGCTAGAGCATTTCATGTGCCCCAAAACAGCTTGGTTTGTTTTACTATCATTAAGGACACTGCTCTTCAGGTCCCATTTTGCTTTGGAAAAAATGCCTTTTGATTTCTTTCAGTGGTTTGTTTTAAAGACTTAAGTAAAATGAAAAAACCCAAGGTATTTATTGACACATCTATAGCTTGCTGGGCCTTGCAGAGAACAGGTAGCGAGGGAAATGCACTGCAGGTTGATCCCTGCAGGGCAAGGAGATAGCTTTTCATTTTCTGTCTGCCTCAAGGTGATGAATTTCAGTTCATCTGGAAAATAGTCATGGCTGTAGGATCTCAGTTCAGCTCTGACCTGGGCGGTTCCTATTGCCGCACAGCCCGGGGCTTTGGTTGGGTTTGTAATCTCTCTTGCACTTCCTTACGCTCAGTAAACATTTTGAAAACTGACTGCAGCTCTAACTACTAGAGACTTTATTTTCCAGTGTAATCTGAGATCTGAGGCATGTTTTGCAGAAGGGTTGAGCTGTGGGCACTCATGAAATATACAGTAGAGGCTGCCATAGCTCATGCCTGTGTTCCTAATTGCTGTCAAACCTGGTAGCAACTAAATCACTTTATAGCCTCTGCAAATAAGAACAACTGAAAGACCAGGCCTGCCAAATGTTGTGGTATGACTGCAAATAAACTGGAGTGTCTGGGTGATTTTGGGGTGGGTTATCTGACAATCAAAATTTGTAAGGTGTAGCGTACACTACAGAATCTGAATTTCTCAGCAGTAAGTCATCAAAAAAATTGATTGGAAGTTAACTGTTTACACTAAAACAGCTTTCTTTCAAGACTTTGGGTGTGGATGAAGCATAATATTTATTTAAAGATGGAGATAAAACTTTAGTATTCTCACATGATCTCATATGTCCATCTCTGATGTAAATACCTTCTTATCCCTAATGCCTCTGACTGCAGTAATTGTGTATTGCACTATTTATACAACCAGGAAGAGACTAATGAAAAAAAAAATCCTCTATGTCTTTTAGGGGTACACAAAAGCCTCCAAAGCAGGGAATCAGAACCTTTATTTTTCATACAGATTTTGTGGGTTTTAGCAAAGAAAATGGCTTCTAAGGCCACGTATTTTCTTCTTGCCACATAGTTTCTAGCAGTTACGGTATAGTTTATGCCTAGAGAGGATCAATCTGGACTTTTCTCTCATCTCTGTAATAACAGTACAGCGGAGGGTTGTGGGCTTGGTGCTCCATCCTTCACCTCACTGGGCTGCAGGCAGGGGCTCTGAGCTGCAGCAGCCCTGTGAGCAGGGAATGGCACAGTGATTGCTCTGCAGAGGAGGTGCTTAGCAGGCCAGTCCCAACACGGCCTGTTTCTCCCTAACCAAGGATTCTAAACTTGTTGACTGGGAAAATCCTACTTGCCAGAACAAGATCTTTTTACACACAGCGAAAACAATCTCCTATTGTCTCCAGGGATAAAATGGTGCCAATAAAAGATAAAAACCCCATGCCAACATGGTGATGCATAAAACTATGTTAACTGCTTCACCACTATATTTAACTATGAGGTAAAAGCCTCTGACAGAGGCGTTTTTTGGTCTCACAAATCCAAATAAATGGAATGCAGTAATTACACTGAAAACCCCCAGATGTTACATTCACAATTCTGTAACTATGCAACTATGAATATTGCCTTTTTTTGTTGGTTGTTCTTGTGCCCTGGCTGAGTGTCTGTATGGTAGGATAGGAGAGAATGTTCAACTGTCTCCTGCTGCCTTCCCAGCTTTGTGTGGCTGCTGTCAGAAATGAAGCATTCATATTTTTGTTCTCCACATCTGGAAAGAAGATGCTATGACACACTTCAGTTTTTCATGGGAATGTGCCATTTCTTGTGCCCCCTCTCATGGTGCTCCTTCCCTCTACAGATATAGAGGCTGCCTTAGTTTCCCCTTACTAGAGCAGCCTAGCTCTCTGTGAGCAACTGCTCCCTGAGGGTACCTGTTTGGTATTGCTAGGAATTTTCAGGGGACGGAAGGAGACTGGGGATGGGTCTTATCTAAGACATGCACTGGCTCAAAAACTGTGGAAGCTGGTCTGATATTTCTGATTCCCCCTTCTTAGCTGTATACCCTGACAATGAGCCCGTAGAGTAGGGCTTTCTCTGCCCCCGACTCCTCCTCCTCCAACTCACACTCTTGATGGCCTGTTCTGCCAGGTGAGGTGCCCAGGGAAAAGGGCAATCCAGTGACAAGGTATTTCTTTTCACCAGTCTCTTTATGTAAGCTTTGTAGGTGAAGCCTGAATCACCTCCCAAGACATTCACGGAATCACAGAATATTTTGAGCCGGAAGTGACCCACAGGAGTCCAACTGTTCAGTGAATGGCCCATACAGGGATTGAAGCCACAGTCTCAGCATTATTAGCACCATGCTCTGACCTGCTGAGCTAAAATTGTGCACAAAGGGCACCAGAGGTATGCTCAGAAGAGACCTAGATAGCAGCAAGAACCTTCTTTAAGAGGCAGAGCATTTTAATATCCCAGCTCTGTTATATTCAGTAATACAGGTAAGGTCTGCAGGATGTGGAGCAGCAGCTTGCAGAGCCGGTGTAGAGGATGGGTGCCTCTTCACAGAGAGGAGTGTGCTCAAGGCCAGAGGTTCTGGAAGCTCCCAGGCTCACCAGGGAGGCTCTGAGGGACTGTAGGACCTTCAGGCTTTGGTGCTGCTCTCCAGTACAGGCTTTCAGGATCCTTTGGCTGCTTGCATATAGGTAGCCACAAGGAGAGTTTGGTGGTCTGAATCTTGACTGAATCTTGCCTTCACCTGATTGATTTTCCCTTCACAAAATGATAATTGTGCTGACAGTTTTGAAACCTATCTGCTGCTTGCCCTTTGGTCTCCCATTATTCTTCTTATCCTGCTTAAACCCATTTTGTGAATTAACTGGATCATAGTACTGGCATTGCCTTTGAGCAGTCTTCAGATGTTTGCTGAGGGATGGTTTACCTTCAACCATTCCAGCCCTTTCTTCTCTTTCTCTTCCCCCCTCCCCTTCTGTAGCTTCCCTTCACTAAGCTCAAAAAATGTATCTCCTAAAGATCAGGTAGAGAAGCAGTTTATGTTGTACGAATATATATGTACAGTGCACATATATATTCATGGGTAGTGCCTATGTACACACACAGCATGTATTTATATATGTATATGTATATATGCCTGTATAGAGTATGTCAGAAGAGCTCTAAATGCAGCACAGCCTCTAGATGCTGCTGCATACAAACAACCAGCCCCTCTTTGAAAATCTCTTTTTTTAAGTTTGGATGTGCTCTTTGTGGAGAGCTGGCCCCATTACGGGGCTTGCCCTTTTCCATTGATTACATGGCACCAAAATGTAGAATTGAATGCAAGTCTAGGTTCATGCTGAGAAAACCCTGCTAACCTTAGGGAGAAAGAATTAGTCGGTTTTGGAATTTTAATTTGGTCCCAACTGTATTTCAGCTTTATTTCAAAAATCTGAAAGCATAACAATCAGGAAAAATATGCTGCATAGATCCATGCCATTGAGTTAAAATGTTTGTTTGAAATAAATAAATGGAAGTGCAAACCACTGCAAACAATCTGGTTGCAGATTATTGTCAAAATTATATACACACATGTATACATTTTCATTTCCTTCCTTCCCAAGATTAATTATTCTTTAAGCTTCTCCTGTGGAACACATGTGACTCTGGAATATGTGAAATAAAATATGTGGAAATGCAACATGTGAAATCAGAATTACATCTGGTTATGTACTTTTTGACTCCAGTATGGCTCAGTCCCTTACTTCCCAACAGTGTTTAGATTAAACCCTCCAAAATGAAAATTGATTCTCTTTGTGTCTCTGAATTTGCAGCCGTGAGAAAAAAAATTTTTAAAAAAATTTAAAAAAAGGCGAGGAAGACTTTTTCCGGTGTAGTGTTTTCCTGTATTGCTCTATGTCTTTTTTTTTTTTTTTTTTTAAATTGGTAAAATCAGCTGTTATGGCAGAGGCAGCATGATAAATAATAAGCACCAAGCTGTCCAAGTAAGAGCTTCTTTCTCACGCTATTTCCTGCAGAGTCAGATTGTATGAATGCCTGCAAATATCTAAACTTGGGGCAGTATTTGAACATCCTTATTACCTTTCCGAGCTTTAGATCCAGCTCTTTGATTTGTTCTCTCAAGCTCCTTAAAGCTCCTTCTCTGCCAGTTTGGATGATGTGTAGGAGTCTGTAATGAATACACTCATTATCTAATACAAAGTGGCATAAAACACTCATGCCATGAACTCCGCCACACAGCTATACCCTGCTGCAATTCTCTGATTCATGCTGTACGAGATTAATAGCATTTATGTTATTCATATATCTTGGTTGACCTTGATCTGTTAGAAACTCCCTCCTTTTTATCTCTGTCCCATACTGGGAAGGTTTTGTCCCATATTAACAATGGAACTTTTGTACTTCAAAGCACATTCCCCCACGCCCAACATCCCGAGTTTTAATTTTCCTTACATATATAATATCTGTTCCCTTCTCTTTCCCTCTCATATTCTTACCTATGTTTAATGGGCTGATACTATCTCAGGAGCTGTAGGCTTTTATTTTAATTTTTTTCTATGTCATAGTAAGTTAACCCTTTGAAATCTAATTGCAGAAAAATATTTAAATTCTACCAGAAGAAACCAAAACATGCTCTAAGAATAAACAGTATTTGTAGCTTTTCTCTATGGCATTTTTAGTGCAAATACTATGATTTCAGCTGTGACAACACAGAAGAAGATGTGTGTGTATGCGGAAAAGATGATACAGAGACTTGAATAAAGGGAAGACAGGGGCACATAGTTATAGATATGATTTTTCAGAATGCTGTGAGTTTCTCCTTGGGCACGTTACAAAACTGAGGCACGTTCCTGCCTCTTGCATTGCTCCTGCACTCAAAGATGAATTGGCACCTGTGATCCCCCACTTTTGCTTCCCGCTGCAGCATGCTGCTCCCTGCTCATGGTAATGTGAGAGACCCTTTGTCTGTGAGAAAATCTGGGCTGTGCAGTAAAAAGATGTCCTGTGGGAAGTGGGTGCCTGTGGTCTGATATGTTTTCAGTCAACAGGTTTCCCTTGGCTGCATGCAGCCTCTTACCACTGCTGGTGATGCACAGGGAGGTTGAGGGGTGAGCAGGAAATGGGGCTGGGAGGAGCCATCCCCGGCAGATGAGAAGCCATCCTTCCCTGTTCCCTGGCACAGCAGTGGTGCCTTGGGGACAATTTGCTGTCATGCTGGTGGGGAAGGAGCTGTGGATGGTCCCAACAGCTCTTGTCCAGAGCTGGGAGCAAGAGCTAACAAGGCTCTGGGGTGGATGTGCCAAGGAAGAGACAGAGGGACAAGAGCAGAGAGCCCCCAGAGGATGGCGGCTTCTGGCAGTGCATTGGGGCAGGGAGGTGCAGAGGAGCTCGCAAGCAGATGCAGAGAGAAGACAAGATAAGAAAAAGATCAAAAATGGGATGTGGTGACAAGCATGAGCAACAGTCTCGTGAAAATAAGAACAGAGTCCCCACATATGGTGCAAGGAGAGATGCTGCCTGTAGCGCTGGGGCCAGACACACACCTCGAGGAGTCATGGTTCTGCTGTGCACAGGACATCCTGTGTCCTTACTGTCCTTTCTGGCCATCCTCCACCATTTCTGGAAGTGGGATTCACCTCTGTCTGCATTCCAGTCTATCAATTGCTGTGACACCATGACAGGCAAGCAGGGAACTCCAGATACCACCTCCCTCCTTTTTCCTTTCCTCAGCACATGCCAAAACTGAGAGCTGTCAAAACAGGTGTTTGTCTGAGTCCAAAAACTGCAACTGGCAAGGACCATGTGGTTCTTAAGCTTATAATAACTTTCCAGTCTATTTATTTATTTACATCTCCCTCCAACTTGTGATTGCTGGCTTCTTAATTTTTATTTCCCCATCAGCTTTCTGGAAGACAGGATTAGAAATTTAATAGCAAAAACCTCTGATCTGGAAATATTTATGAACCAAGAGCTGCAGGGAGAGGCAATGTCTTTTATTTAGACACTGATACCACTGAAAAAACAGGCAACTTCCAGATATAATGGATCAACTTTAGGTAATGAAATCTTGTCTTTATTTTTTTCTCCAGTGGTTACGACTAATAAAAGGTAAGATGTCTCCTTCCAGATTCTTCCTCACCTATGTTCCTAGACCATCATCACTCCAGTAGCACTTATCAGTAAATATTTGTGGCCGGAGCTGTGCTGCTTGGAGCAGTTTCTCCCTCCACCTTCCTCACTCCCCAGCTGTTGTCTCCTTGTGGCCCTGCTGCTGCTAGGCTACAGCCCCTATGAGGGCAACAGCAGCCCCAGGACCACAGAGGTGTCTGGCTCCGCTCCACACCCCTAATTCTGCACTCACTCACAAGTCTGTTTTTAGGGGATTTGCTGAAAGGGAAATAAAACAATTGCATTTAATACAGAATAATTACAGCAGATCCTACAACCTTTCTTTGTGATGTATGGCGAGTTCTGCATATTTTTTCATTCTGTTTTACAGGCTTTTTATGGTACATGAATAACTATGAATCAGAGTTTTGAAGCAGGCAGTGGTCTAAAATAATCTAAAATAATGGATTTTCCTTGTGGTGTTGCCCAGGTCTGAAGAATGTTAAGATCCGTTTATGTTATAATGCATTGAATTAACTAAGGGAGAAAAAAGGAGCAACCAAGATAATTTTTTTATAATCTTTGCTTTAATCTTGCAGAAAAACTCCTGACACTTTCTAATAGGATTCCTAAGTGGCAACCTTACAGGTATTAGGCCCATGGTTTAACTATACTGTGCCTGTTTTAAAGGAAAGCTCTGTTGACTCTGGATTTGTGGCAGAGCATATAATACTTTCATGGGATTAGAAGCCCGTATACTCTGGCCTTGTGAAATTGTTTTGCTTTCTCGGCATGTTCGAACTTCTTGAGGAAGTGAAGGACTTCCTCTATGAAGGGCTTGCTTACTTCATTTCTTTGTGCTCCAAATACTGAGACAGCAAGTTCCTTGGGACATCTGTTCTTTGTTCACTTTGGGTTTATTTATGACATGCATCTGCCCGCCTTTTCCTCTCTGCATTCAGTATTAAGAAGAGAAAAGAAAGGAAAGGAAAAAGAAAAAAAGAAACTCTCCGTGCTGCTACAAAACCATATCCCCTAGTCTTTATTCAGAGATAGACTGACACTTTAAGGCACAGTTTCACACTAAATTAAATTGCAGGGTGCAGTGCCAGGAAATGTAGCTGAACATCAGCAGGGAAAATATCCTCCCCACCACCATCCTCCTGCTCCTGGGCTTGGAAAGAGCTGAGCTTCTTTCCCTTTTTTTTTTT
>VYZT01019834.1:81152-97480 GCA_013400735.1 Pomatostomus ruficeps | reverse complement strand
TTTTTTTTTTTTTTGTGGACAATAAGAAGCAAACCATGTACCTGTACAGGCAAACATTTTGTAACCTTATGGTCTCCATCAGGCCAGAGCCAATAAAAAGATTTATTTTCTGGCTTTTTAAGCCTGGGTTTTTGTCTACATTTTTCCTGTAACTTAATGTGCCACATCCCTTGTTTCCATGCAGCCCATGTGAATTCCCACAAGTGCTACAGGACTGAGCAAAAGTGTGCTAAAACAGTCCTTAAACAGGATGCAGCGCCAATATATTTTGGGTAGGATCAGGCTGTATTGCTGATGTCCTACAGCACCACAGAGGACATTGATTGCAAAGTGGTAAAAACTTTCTTACTGCACTTGAAAACCACAATTTTTTTTTCTGAAATAAACATGTAAAAGCATGATTTGTGATCCCAGAGTTGGTTGCTAGGCTTAAAGTCTCTCTCACTCCAAATTAAACTCATCCTTTAAGGTTCCTCTGTGGTCAGGGGTGATGGATTCATCCTGCTCAAGAGGAATGGTCTGATATAAGGATTGTTCTCTCTCTCCAGGGATTCTTCCCTCCTTCATTCAGGGGAAGCCCAAGCAGTATGCTTAGGCTAGCTGACTACATGTTAGATGCTTAATATTTCGACAAGTTATATCCTACCGTGAGCAAACAAAAGTAGTTCTCAGCTGAAAGTCAAGGTACCCAGACAATGACCAGGTTAATGCAGAGACACTTGCAACAGTTCCTCAAAACATTTCACAGCACAAAACCACATGTGGGACTTCTTTAAATGTTGAATGGTGCCTTTAATACACCTTTAATACACGTGACAGTTTTTACTTGCTAGAACTATTTGCTGATTCCCAGCATAACATAAGAAGATGCAATGAAAGAGGAGAGAATAATAGGATTTAAATTTAACCTCCAAAAGGAGGATATTCATCTTCTTTTCAGGTCTATTGGGAAAATAAATAATTTCAATAATTTTATTATACTAGAGTAGAAATTATTTTGGCCAAAAGCCTTTCTGACATAAAGGTTGACTAAATCCTAAACTAGACTAGAGGCTGTGGAAATCTACCACTAGAGGTTTGTGAATAAGAGGTTAAACAAACTTTGGTTTAGTTTATATAAAGAAACAAGATCAGTTGAAGAAAGATGGACTTGCTCCAAGGTTACAGAATGCATTTCCCAACACTGATCTCTGGGCACTGAAGTCTCCTTCCTACTGCTGCTGCAGAGGAAGGAGAGTCAAAGCAGGAGTCTGTCTCACAAAGAACTGGGGAGCAACCGATCTGATGACTCTGAACTTGGGGGGAATTTTTGCGCTGTGCTATGAATGTGTGAATAAGGGTTTATAACGGAAACCTGAACGGGCACTGCGTTACTCAACAAGGACAGATGAAAAGCCATTTGAGTTAATGAGTTACATGACACAAGCCTGGAAAAAGGCAACCAAGCCTAGTCTGACATGAATTTGTGAACTTGGTAAAACTTCTTTCAGGATGAATGTAGAAAAGCTAAAAAATGGTAAGGAATTCCAGGAAATACAAGGAAAGGAAGTAGCAGTCAGCGTGAGAAAGAAGCAATGGTCTATATAATGTTGTGCCTTGCTATGCATGTGTTTGTACATCCCTGCCCCTCTATCCCCTATAACCATCTGCATTTGTTGCCTGCCTTGTTTGAGATCTGGACAGGGGCTGTATTTTTAGCTTAACTTCAAATATTGTCAGAGCTTGGCTCTGAGTTGCAGAGGCTCCTGCCATTTCTAATATTCATTGTTTGGGACTGGAAAGCCTTATATAGCCTTGAGCTGGAAGATAATGTATTCAAATTCGACAGTCACAGGAACCAACTGATTTACATGCACTTGGTATTAAAGATTTAGGTGAAGCATTAACAATTTCCTTTTACCTTGTTTCTCTTTTATAAGCTCCTTTTAAAAATGGATCTAGTCTGGCATTTGAGATAGAGCTATTGTGGTAAGGACTGTGTCTCTGTCTGGAAACACCAATTCCTCTCTGCTTACTGTAGAGGGAGCCGAGAGGGCCGGCTTGGATTACACATTTGTCTTTCTGCCTGCTGACATTAGATTAGAGGAATCTGTGTCACTGTCAGTAGTGAAATCAAACCATGAGGAGAGAAAGTGAGAGAGAGCAGATCTACAGAAGTCAGTATAGAGTGGAAAAGCTTAGCTAGCTTTAAGGAAATACTTATGAGATAGTGTGGTTTAGGCCCTACTTCGGAAAGTGAAACACCGACTTTGAGGTTCCAAAGAAACACCTACAGCTGGTCGGGGTCACAGCCATGAAACAACTCCCAGAGCTGGGTAAACCTTATGGCATTTGTTCTCATAAAGACCAGCAGAAGAAGGGAGCCAGGGTTAAAGTATTCTCTGGACATGTCAGAAATATGAGGCCTTTCTTTCCTCTTTTGACTGCCACTTGTGAGAAATCACTGGTTTAATAGCAGTCATCCAAGAGACATTTCTTGGCCATGAATTCCACATGGAGGGGTGTATACTGTGGTTCAGAGTCAAAACTTGGAGCCTAAGTGCACCAGAAATCACAAGAAATGTCTAAGGTTTAAAGCACTTTTCTTTTGCTTGTGTGGACAATGGAAAGAGCAAGAATCACCTACAGAAAGGAGGTACTCCTGCATCTAGGGATCCATTGGGAGTGTTTGGCTGGGCACCCGTTGTGGTGTGCTATGGCTAGGTTTCAGCCAGGNCCCCCTTGGTATCTGTTTCCCCCCTGGAGGGCTCTGTATTTTGCAATCCTATAGGAATCCCTCCAAATTCAAACCCCTCACTCCTACCTCATAGGATGTTTGTACCCTCCCCCACCCCTCGTGTTGGTATATATGTAACTGTAACTCCTCGTGCCAGCTATTCCCTGGCATGATCCTGGTGCTCGAATAACCATCTGGGAAAGCCCCTCCGTTTGTCTCTCCTTCTTCGGCACGCCTGTACCATCGGTGGACTAGGTGAAACCTTGCTGGACCTTTGCCAGCCCTCCCGTGCCCCCGAAGCAGCCTGGCAGCCTCTGGAACCGCGTGCGGATGCCCAGTGCCCCTGCCGGAGGCATTGCGGCAGGCACCTTGTCCTGTACCACTACCACAAATGGGACTTTTGCCACAGAATTAGTGGAAATGGATCATCCTTATCTTATAAACTTTTATTTGCACAGAAATCAGGAGCAAAGCTGTGGTCACCTATCATAAGAACAATTCTCTTATAGACAGAGTGTGAATTTCCACATGTGCTAGATATAGATGTTTTTGAAACTAATCAAGTGTTCTGATGAGATCTGTTTCATAAATCCTGTAGTATCTTATGATACTACTACTGATCCTTTGTGTTTACTTTCAATTTACACTGTTGGCTCTGTTTATTGCATTCTATTAAAGTTCATCACATGGATTATTTTTAAGTTCTGTTGTGGGAAAGGTGAACTCCAACATGTAGAATAACCTAGATAAGTAAACTGAAAGTAGCTGAAAGCTTTTATACTCAGAAGTGCCTTATTTGAATTTCTTACGTGGGAGTATTTACTTGCAAAAGACAGGATATTGATGATCAAACATGCAATTAACTGAAAAGGTTCTGTGTACTAAACAAAAGTATATTGCATAAAAGCTCTGGTAGTTAATTTTTTAACTCTTTTTTTTTCACTCATTTAACTGTATGAATACACAAGTTTCAGTATGCTTTTACCACAAGTTGCCTAAACGTAGCCACACATTTGTTAAGGGAAAAAAATCAGCTTTCAATGGCTTAAAAGCTCACAGAACTGCTGATATAAATTGCTTCATCTGTGCAAGCTGATCTGCCCATATGTTATATTATACTGGTAGATTTCTATATTTTAGTCACAGGGGCATTGAAAACATCCTACCAGATCTCCTATGCAATGTAGCCAATAGGTCAGCTTGTGGCTTAGGTCAAGTCTATAGCATGTATAGGAGCTTGAAAGCATCTCAAAAGACATCTCATTCACTTGTAAAGACTGATGGAACGATATTCTGCCTTAATATTACCACCCTGTCACGTTTCAGAAATGCTTTTAGGTTATCATCATCCCTCTGTACCACCCATCCAGCCTTCTAGTGCACCTGTTTCTTTTTATTTTTCTTTTTCATTTATTTTTTTTCCCCCAGGCTCCTCACAAGTGTCTGCATTCACAGTTTTTGTGCGTCTGTTTGTATTTTACTCTGCCATCTGACACCCTGTTTCTTTGCTGGGATGTACCTCTGCAGTCCCAGTCTTTCACATTTCCTGTTCAGTTGTCATTTTCATCCTACCCTCTACTCCCAGACACAGAGTTACCTTTGTGCTCTTGACATCTCTAGCAGATGTCTTCATCTGACCTGACTGCTCCCCAGCACCTGTTAGCTTTCCCCCAAATCCTGTTTGAAATAATGCCTTCCCTTTGCAATTCCATCAGTTTTCTAGAGTAAATTGGCTCCACTGCACTTGTAGAATCCTTTCCTTGTATGATCATTTTCATCTTTATTCCTGTCTTATCCAGTATTCAGGATCCTGAGTAATCCTCCTTTTACATATCTTTTTCGAACACTGGGCTTTCCTTGCCAAATGCTGAAGGTGTAGTGGTGCAGAGCAGTTCAGGATGGGATTTGTGTGGCAATTTCAGCCCTAATGACTGTAAAGTCATGCTTGCAAAAAGAGATGTATTCTGTGCAATGCCTTGCAAGAATAAACTACATCAGTACTTCAATGATGAATTATGGACACGTAAGGCTGAACTGGTATGTAGAACTGAAATGGTTCAAGAGAGGATTTAATAATCTAGAAGTCCAAAATTTAAACCATGTTTCTGATAATCAAAGCATCATTCCAATGAACTTTAACACCTCAGCCACATGTGAGATACAAGACTGTTGTCATTAGCAGAGAAATGTGCATCCATGGAAAGATACCCTTCAATCTTGTGAGGCACAAAGTTACCCTGATAAGTGAGGACTAAGGGCAGAAGATGCTGGGTCACAATTTCGGCATCTGATGGGGGCAAATCCTCTTTTGTAGGCACACAGCTGACATACAAAACAAGAATATGACCTATTGTTGATTTTCCCTAGCTTTTCTAAAGCCTATGTGACAGTGACCCAACTTGCTGCCGCTCCTAGTGACACATAATCCAAATTCTGACACACAAAATGGGGTTGCCCTTTATTAAAGTGTCCTCATCTTTTGCTTTTTGCCCATTCCCACCCCAGTGTGAATGAATGTCTCTGAACTAAACTACTCTGTACCACTCTGCATATATTTGAAGTATTGTGCAGAAATATTCAAGCTGGTCCCACATAAAATTTTCCCAGATTCAGTTCCTTTATTTAACTGATCTGGAACCCTCACATGCTTGTGTCACATCAACAAGGCATGCTTTTCTGCTTGGGACTTGGTGACACAGGCAACAGCTTAGCACATGGAGCAAACCCTTTGCTCTGTTTAAAAGTGAAGGAAACTTTTCCCTTTGAACTGTGTGGTGTGAACATTTCTTTTAAGAAATGGGGGTTTTTTTGTTCGGTTGTTTTTTTTTTTTTAAGGAGGAAGAGAGTCCATCATCTAGAAACTCATCAAAAAATTCTCCCCAAAATGTGAAAAATGTGATCTCTGCTAAACTATAACAGGTGTATTTGAATTTAAAGATGTCAGAGTTCTCCTTTTGAAACTTATTTCTTATCAATCAGCACTGCTAAAGTACAACAAGGTGTACGATTGGATCCAGATGTTTTCTGGGCTCTTCCCCTTTTTCTTTCTTTCATTCATTCATGGATCACCTCACCCTGTCTATCAGTGGTGCCATTAGGCAGTGGCTACACTTGGGTGTTGATTCTTGGTAACACATTGTATGAACTATATTTTTGTTTGTTTGCTTGCTTTACATCTGGATAGAGAACATTTAATACAGTGCAAACGTACATAGGGAAAGTGTAGGAAAACATTCGGGGCAGTTGCTTAACTCCTTGCTGAACTGTGGACATTTTCACTGCCTGCGTGGCCACCTCTCCGTACGACGGGGCAGCCTACACCACATCTGTTTAGGACCGGCAACTGCATTAACCTCGGGATTATGACATCAAGAATGGCATTTGTACAATTAAAAATGTTATCTCACAGGGCAGCCCTTGTTGGCCTCGGCCACCTTTGGGTAAATTGTGTTGTAGGAAAGGTTAAAAAAAGCTGCTGGAACTAATCCTTTTGATGAAACCTTTAACAAGTATATCAAGCTCCTCTGATCTTGGCCCTGGCAGAGTATAGTTGTAGTTAATGTCCCCTTCTCTAACTCACCGGCTAACACCCTCTTTCCTGCCGCGTGTTTTCTTCATCAGTTTGTATTTCTGCCAGTCAGTGTCACAAAGCACTTCCTGCTTCATCCCCGCCTGATGGGGTTAAGCCATGCTGATGGTCTGCAGTTGTGTGCAGCTTCATTTTTCATAGATTCTTTTTGATAACCATAACATGAACTCTGGAGTATGTGTTAGGAACTGAAAACAGGCCAAGTGTTTTGTATTAGAGCCTGTATTCCCACATTCACCAATTCTCCAAGGGTTGAAAATGCATCAGTGACATGTATGAGAAAAAAAGGCTGGGACTAAAATCAATTTTCTCCCCTCTTGCCTACATGAAACAAAATTAAAAGCACAATGAGCCTTATTCTTTTTTCATTTACTGCTGGAATTCTTTTGCCGTCTGTGAAGCAACTCTTGTTACACCACTGTAACTGGAAGCAGAATCAACCCTGGTATCTGCTGCAGATGTTTACACCTTAAAAAAACCAGGGGCACACACAGTTTCTCTATCTACTAATATTTTAAAAGGCCAGTAAACATTTTATCTTTATGGATGGAGCTAGATCCCGGAGAGGCAATTAACCAAAACTTGTAACTTGCTCTGGACGAACAATTTGATACTCCCTTATACATGACCGGCTTTCAATTTCCTGGTGCGTAATTGTGACCCTAAGCTGTCAGTTTAATGCCTGTGTTAGCACAGATCAAAGGAGAACAGAAACAAAATATAAAAATACAGCAATAAATAACCTAGTGTGCTTTCTTATCTCTAGTGAACATTTTATATTAGGCTGGTTTATTTGCTTGGTATTACAGAGTCGTCTTTACTTCCGCTGAAATAAACTGGGGTGAAAAGCCACAATAATCCTTCAGATAAAATGGAAAAAGCTATTTATGCCTGTGCTATTCATAGATGTCTCTTCTTAGAAATCGGCCATTTGTGGTTCTGGGGGTTTTTTTGTAGCATCCGCTTTTCTCCTTGAGATCTCACAACCTTTTATTTTTAATTGAAAAAAAGAAATTAACTATAATGCAGACCCATGCTAACAATTCTGCCATCCTGGCTGTCAAAGAGATTTCCTGTGGCCTGTTTTTGGCCGTGCACTCAGCCAGTTGCACTGTATATCAGGCATTTGTTTAAAAAGTAAACAGCTACAGTCACCATCGGCATAAAAATTGACCCATGACGTGCGGGACTTTTCACTTTCTTAGTGTCTATCCTTGAGCCACCTGAAGACTCCTTGAAAGGTGGACAGCCAAGAGGTTGAATGCATCTGATGGAGGTTGTTGCCGTGAGAAAAGCAAGCCAAGTGTTATCGCCTGAATGCTAAACAGGGGTAACCATGGCGTTGCTCATGTGATTTGGTCCCTTCATGCTGCTCAGAGAAAGGGATGGAGGAAATGCTGCTGAGGTCTTTACAGCTGGAGACAGAAGGGGACAGAAAGGGACAGAAGGGGACAGAAGGGGACAGTCCCTCCCTCCCTCCCTGCCAGCACCAGGCTGTGCAGGTCCCACATGCACCATTAAAATAGATCAGGTTCATTTTCTAAGAACAGATCAGCTATGGATTTTTTCTCAGTATTGTTTGAAGAATAATTGTGGTTTCACAAGTTATTTTTCACAGTAACATGTGAAGAAAAGGCTAAATTATTCTACTCTGTTCAGGATGCAGGGGTATGTAGAAACATGTTCCAATAGTAGGTGCCTTTTGACTTAAGAACCTAAATAGTTTTCGGGGTTTTTTTTTCCCTCTGCTGAAATTTTGACATAAGGTGCCTAGTCCTGTTTTAAAGATCAGATCACTGTCTGGCTCAGTCTCGCAGTTCCTAAGTATTAAAAATGTTTTTTGATGCTTGCCAAGAATGCTGTATGAGTAAGTAATGTGATTTGACTTACTGAAAGTGTTCTAATACAACATTAATTCAATGTAACAAACCGCCCGCAGAGCAGAAATGCAGCTTTCTTTACAAGCTGATGAGATACCATACTATAATGTTGCAACCATAAAGATTTGCAATGCATTAATTTTAGGCTGCCTATTTAAATTTGGGCAGTATATAGATTAATCTACATAATTATTTGCTTTAAGAATGAATCAGAATTTATATTTCCTGCATTAGACTGTACTTTTAAAGCAAGTGTCATTGGAGATAAATGCCTCTGTTTGCAGCAGCACTATATGTTAACATATCTTCCAGAAGCTGCCTGTTCTTTGTGATACAGAAAACAAAAAACTGATAAATTGTGTAGAGGTCTACAGGTTTTTGTCAAGCTTGGAAAACCAAACCTAGGGTTATACAACTAAATTCCTTACACACAAATGAATATACCAAGCCATGTTGCAGGGCAATATGGAATAGGTCTCATCTCATCTAACTTTAGCTCCTCAAAGATAAGTCTCCAGGCACATGTGCTTCTAGTGGATTACATACCCCATCTTTAAGTTGAAGGTAAATGCTGCTCTCAGAGCAGTGGCAGTGCCTGGTTCTAGGAGGGCTTGTGAAAGCACTTCATGTTTGGGGATCCTTTGTGGGATGTGACATGAAATCACTTTCTGAGCTGAAACCATGTACTTCCAGTGCTGATAAAGATGCCACTGCAAGTCACTCATTTCACATATTAAGTGGATCCATTATTTTGGCTCTCTGACCTTCCAGTTCCAGGACTGCCCTGGGTTTTTTTTTTTCCGGACCTGTATTTCTTTTTGCACAGACCATGAAGTGGATTCATTTTGCTAAGGAACGTGAATAAAGTTTGTTTTTCTTAAATTCCTGGCAAACAAGTTGATGAAATCCACATGGATCACAAAGTCTGAAGCTTGAGTACAATGTTCCTCGTGTGAGCAAACACTTGTCTTTTAAAATAGACTGGGGGGATTATGTATATACATATTTGAGCTGTTCTGTGAGCCATCAGCTTGACTTCAAAAACACAAGACAGGAAGCTGACTGCTCCTGAAGGTGTTTTCCTTTTTCCTCCATACATGCTTTTCAGATAAGGGTTTTTAATTTGAATTTGTCATCATATATTATAATTAAAGAATAATTGTTAAAAAGTGGCTTGAAGCTTTAATTTTAAACCCTGCTCCTTCTCAGACCAAATGGCTCAGAGTTTTAACCTTATTCTGTTGTAAAAATCCTTTCAACATACACACACATACACACACACATACACATATCAGGTGTCTCCTACCTTTGCCAAGCTGTAGATGATCCATCCTAGTGGGATTTTGAATCAATCTCTTTTCAATATGTCCTGTGCACATCTCCATGCCCCAGCATGTCTCCAGCCACACCTTCCTGGCACCAGTCTATCTGAGACATCCTCGAGTGCGGGCCAGGACGGGAAAGCATCTTTGGGGGCAAGTGCTTTGAAAGGTTACAGAGAAGGTTCTTTCTCACATGTCCCAGGCTGCTCAAAGATAAGCTATGACCTTCTCTCCTTTGGAAGAGAAAGGGGGCAACCAGCTTAGTTAATTAAAAAATGCTTATTTGTGAAATGAATAGCTGTGAAATGAATCATCAGTTAGCAGAGCTCTTCTGTATGTCCTTAAAATCTTTATGGCACTTTCTTATCCCTGTCTGTATATGAAATGTAGCCACTTTGGATGCTAAAACCTGTGGCTGTGCCATGAGTGAGGGACCACAGTCTTCCACTGCTGCACCCTCTTTTGCTTCCTCGAAACCTTTCCTGAGGTCTTCCACACCAGCCAGGTGCTTCACCATGCACAGCCTTCCCTCTTTTAGGGCAGGAAGAAACAGACAAGTTTATTCATATTCTCTACTATCATATCTCCTCAGCTCCTCAAAAGACAGAAGTAGCAACAGCCTTAAAGTTCCGGGAGAAGTGTGCATGGAGATGAAAGAACTGGTGGGAGAGTGAGCAGCAAAATTGGGAG
Source organism: Pomatostomus ruficeps (assembly GCA_013400735.1). Lineage (NCBI taxonomy): Eukaryota > Metazoa > Chordata > Aves > Passeriformes > Timaliidae > Pomatostomus > Pomatostomus ruficeps. Next base: position 87,283 of record VYZT01019834.1, on the reverse strand, counting down.
ACAACAGAGAGAGATGGCTACATTGGAGTGGCTCAGGGGGTTGAGGATGGGTTTGGTGTATCCCTGTAAGGAGGCTGGGTAGGACTGGGCAGCTGCCCTTGCACTTGGGGACAGGAGGTTGCTCCTGGCCACCTATGGTGACCCTACACAGTAGTGCACAATCATCAGCTGATCTGCAAAATAAAGCATAAGCTTTTTAGTTTGGAGCCTCAGAAATCTAGCAAAATTTGTTGTTAGAACTGAAGCAGTTTCCGCTGGTTTTTTCCTAAATGTTTATTCTGTAAGTGAAGGGAACAGTGTGTAGTAAAAAAAATTAATAATTGTGAAAAGTTTTCCTTGGCAAAAAGAAAGCATTTTGAAAGCAGCTGAAGATGAAATGTCAAGGCAGCTGCTGGATTGCAGTCGCCATGGCAACCATAACACAACACTTTGATTAGTTAGGCACATGGCGGAACCTCTGGGTAAGAGTCTGGGGGTGGTGGTGTGAAGGGCAGTTTATTGTTTTTTAAGGACTTTTAAAAAAATCAGCACAGAGAAGGATCTGTCCTTTTTAAAGAACAGTGCATCAAGTTTTCTCTTCAAATGCATTTGTACACATATTTTGGCTCTTAAAAAAAAAAGTCTTGAAATTGGTAACAGTCAGATGCTCTTTGCTAAAATAATTCTTGCAGAACAGAAGAATGATTCCCTAAATATAAGGTCCAAGGATCTTTTGTGTTTCATGTATTCATATTTTCAACACCCTGTAGAATAAGGAAGTCTTTTATTCGCATATTTTCCTGTGGGGACAAGAAATCAGAAAGGCTGTGGTGCGGATTCAGGAGAAAAGGCAGGTGTTTGGACACTGCATGACCCAATGCAGACACATCCAAACTACTTGCCAAATGAGTTGGGCTCACCTGGGCTTCCATGAGCTGGCTTCCCAACTTCAGTAGTGGGCTTAGAATTGGTAAAAGCTCCTGGTGGAGCTGAGTGTGGGTATGTCTGGGCGAGGTTCCCATCAACATGCTGCCTCGCTGTTGCCTCACTGCAAACAAGGACATTTCAGCTCTGTAATGGTGGGTTCTCTTCAGACCTTTTGCCCGAGGTGTTTATTTTGACTAGAAAAGAGGAGGGGGAGGTGTGTGTGTATGCAGGGACACGCGGGACTGGCTCCATGTGTGCACAGCACAGTATGCCTCTGAGGGGATTTGGATGCTGTAAGAACACATCATCAACACAAATAGCATAAATAATGTTACATATTGCAAAGTGGTGAAATATGTGAATTACACAGAATGACACATCACCTGTTTATCTTCTTTTCTTTCAAAAAACCCCCAGAAATCAAGATCAACTTGGGTTGTTTTTGTCGGTTTTTGCTTGGTTTTTTGTTTCTTCATGGGAAAGCTTGAACAGGAATGACAGTACCAAATCTTGTAACATGTTTCCCCTGAATAGATTTTCTTACCTCTTTTAGAGCTGCTGGTAATTCCGTGCAATACTGTTCTGCATTCTCACAAGTCAGGGGTGTTAAAACCAATCCCTTCTTCACTTTGTTTGTCAACTGAAAATCTCCTCTTGCCTTTTTGAATTCAGGGGTTAATCCCTTTCTTTCAGCTGGCACGTGTTTTCCTGGGTAGCAGCTGGCTTCCTCCACTGTTACTTGCCACCATGGCAACTCCAACACCCTCATCTTGGGGAGACCTGTCCCCAGAGCAGCCCCTTGGCTGTGCAGAAACTTCTCTGGTCTGACTGCATGGATCAGCTTGCAGGACAGAGATCTCAGCACACAGCCAAAAAGTCATTTTAGACTGAAAAGTGCAGGAGTAAAGCAGTAATGTATAGTAATGCCTAAATAAACCCACAAAATCTAGAAGGGAAGAAAGTCCTGTAATTGCCCTAAGCTTTGCTAATTGTGAGACCTCCAGCTCTGATAAAGGAAATTGATTTCATCAGTTGTCAGTCATCCTCCTTTCTTTTAATGATCAGAAGTTCACATCTCCTCCAGGCAGGGCAAACTCCTGCTTTGCTCTGCTCCTCTCCTGTGCTGAAAGCTTTGGCTGTAGCCAACCCTGGCATGTTAGGCAGGGAATTTTCTCTCTCCCTGGTGGTTTTGCTTGCTGGGATCATGCTGAGATGAGTACCTCTCCTGACAACATCACTTGGAACTTTCTTGTCAAGCTTGTTTCTTCAGCCCTTCACTTATTAACTAATTAATATATCTGACTTCTAGGGCAGAATTTGTCTGTGCTAGGTCTGAACTGGTTTCTGCTAAATACAGCTGGGCACCTTGAGAGAGTGTTATTAAGTATGACAGGTAGTACAAAAATGCAGGACAATGCTGATTGTTTCTAAGAAAAAAAGGGGAAAGCTTATTTCAAGTTTACATGAAATGGAGTTGAAACAACGCATATTGCTATTGAAGTTGTTTTGTTTGACAACACATCAGGGACTGTTCCTTGCCACCTCTCCTTCACTCCAGTGGAAAGCTGACTCTTAAAAAAGCTGTTGAAAGATGGAATTTTATCAGAAGGGAACTTGAAATTCTGCTGGCTGCATATCCATCAGTTCTTGCTTGTTAGGGTTTCAGTTTCAGATAGATGTGTATTGACAAGCCTTGGTACTGCTCTCAGAAAAATGAGGGAGCTCTTAAAAATAATTTAAAAAAATGAAAAAGGAAACCAGGACAGGCATATTCTCCTCCCTCTTCATTCTAAGCAAATGACTCTGGGAGTGCTTTTCCAGCTGACTGGATGTGTATAGAGGAAAAATCTGTACCAGGCTTTTAAACTGTCAGCAATGAACTTTATTCTCAGTAGAAATGCATTATTTTAAAATTTATTGTAGGAACATTATGGGGGAAAAATAAATTTCTTGGGGTCAGATGAGAGATTTTTCTTAAATACTGAGAGATGGTTTTTTTCCTCTTTCTGTTGCTGTATTCCAACTTGTCCATCTAAGATTTGGACACCTGCAGTAGGGCACATGGACCTATCTACATGAGGTCTGGTGAAAGAGCCAGTACTGTGGCATACAAGTGCTGCATTTAATCAGTGTTCCCAGGAAGTGACTGTTCTGAAGGGACAATACAGGGGACAGCATTGGAGTTCCTGTCAGAACTCTCTCGCTCCACAGTCTCTACCTGAGCATTGCTCTTGACTTGAGGCAGTGTCAGCTGTGCTGGAGTCCAACTGGGATGCAGTCAGTCAGAAGGCAGGGAACAGAAATGTCAGTCATTACCATTGCTGGATGACTCTGGGTTGAATTGTTATTTATTAGGGTTTTTTAGATATGATTGACACAGATATAGATTGAGTTAGATATACTAAAAATTAATAAGCCAGAAATTAAAAACCACTTCCAAACTATTGTTTTCATCTACACTTTGGGATATGTGGCACAATTCCACCTCTCTATAAAGTTCGTGTGGGACTTCCCTCCATGCTGTGTATTTTAAAGGTCTTTGTTCTGTTATAAAATCCTGAAGCTGTGTGAAGCAAGTGCAGCGTCTGAGTGCAGGTGGCTTGCTGTGATTCTGCCTCTCACCTCTGACAGGCACGAAGCCTGGTGGCCATTTGAAGACTGTCTGCAGAGGAAAGTAGATAACTTTTAGAGGCAGTAGTGAACCATGCATTTCCAGTTTGTCTCTCTGTTTAAACAATAATCAAGCTTTTCCGGTCTCAGTTGGTGATTCACAGTAATTTTGTCCTATACAGGCCCTAGATTAGATGAAGGCAGCTGCATACATTTGATCAGACTCTCACATCAGCTGAATTCTGACAGGCTGGCACTGTCCTGCTTTAGCACTGTCCTTCATGCATACAAATGTCCTGGCATGAAGATTTCCTGAATGACATGGCTGAGGCTGACCAGCATGGGAACCATGCTACTGCAGAGAATGAATAAGTGCCTTGCTTGTGAGGTTCAGGCTATTTTGTTTCCCATTTAAGTTGCTGCACTGGAAATGTGATACATCCAGTAAATCTTCAACAGGCAATCTCAGACATTATAGATCCAATTATACCTTGTGATGAATTACTTCAGTATTTGGAAAATATTAAATAACATTTTTTTGTTGACATGGAAGTGTGACCTGGAGGCTGCAGCTGGTCCCAGTGTTTGGGGCTGTTTATGTCCTGTTGTCTGGCTCTTCCTCCCTCTGTTCTCTCGCTATTGAGACTCAGCTGGTTTATGTCCATCACAATCAATGGAAGGACATTTCCAAGCTGGTAATTGCTGAGAGGATCCGGTGCTGATGGTTTCTGGAGCTGCCAATCTGGGGAGCTGCCTTTGGCTCCTGCTGCATACAGTATGTCTGCAGTCTGGCCATTTATCTCATTTTACATACTTGAACTGAAAGAAAGGTTTGTGCGAGCACTTGCTGCTCATTCCCTGGGATGTCTTTCTCCCCTTTGTCCCCTCCCTCCTGCTCCTGAGTGTTATCAGCTATTGCAACAGCATCAAACTGTGTCAAATAAGGTGAATGCTGTTGTCAATTCAGAGGTAACGTTTCACAGTGACTCCATTTGGAGTTGGGTGGGGACTTTGAAATAATCAGGGGTTCATGATCATGGAAAAAGAAACACAGTTGTACTGGCTACACTCTGAATGTTGGAGGCCCAGACTGTCAAACTGTGATCTGTAAACGCAGTTGCAGAAAATCTATTTAGGCATTTTCAAATGTGTTTCTAAGCTCAAAAGCTGGTGAAAACTCTCTGGTAAAGAGACACAGAAGGTGGAAGAACAAAAAAATCAGCCTGCTGATGTAGGTGGTTGAATCACTTCATTTAAGGTATCAGATGATAAAAATATTGAATGGCATTCAGTCTGCAAAACCCTGCCTATGCTGCGACTTAGGCTCCTGAAAGTCACTCAGCTTCCAGTTTTACTTAATCCTGTTGGCATCTAAAATTCACTAAGCCATTAAACCTTACTGCCTATTTGAAGTCTTCAGTTCCTGTTTTGATTCACCTTCAAACACTCAGATTGCCGTTGCTAGGAAATGAGTGTCTGTCATCTAAAGCAGTTTGGGATTCAAGATGAGGAGGACAGGCACTCAAACACTGCCCAAGCCCCTTAGAGAAGAGACTGAAAGAGGAGATTTCCTCAAACCACTGATTGCTTTCGTTTGACACAATGACAATGCCCATGTGCTGCTGATTAGCGCAGTGTCTCACATGCTGACAGAAGGAGGGAGATGCTGGGTGGTTAGCACACTGGCAGAAAATTGACAACAGAACAGAAATGCTATTTAGCATCTTTCATCCAAAGAGCCTGTGGAGCCCTTAGAGCTTCTAGTGGACCCCAGCTGGACCCAGCTAACTGCAGTGTGCATCTCCTTTCTATTTGGTTATCAGTGGATAAACAACCAAAACTGACTTGGGGAGCAGGATAGTAGGTGTTTATCCTTTTGCCTTTAGTTTCTCAGTTTTTTACTAAGTTACACAGAAATTGTGCTGAAGAAAACTCTGAAAATAAAAATGTTCCCCTTCCCCTTCCCTTTCTCCTTCCCCTTCCCCTTCCCTTCCCTCTCCTGGGCTGCTCAGCATGAGCATAGCTGTGCAGGGAGGAATGCCGTCTTCCTGCTTTGGCACCTGCTTTGTTTAACTCACCTGTTGGTCAAGACTGCTCACATCCGTTTGCTTCTCAGGCTCCATGGAAACTGAGTATAAATCCAGTGAGGTGATCAAGACCTCATGAAACGCTGTGTTTACTTCCAGACAGATCTTGAGAAATATCTGTTGTGGTTTTAGTAGAAGGGAGGGGGCCATAAAGATGGCTCCTGTGAGAAGTTTCTGGAGTTCTTCACCATTTCCAGCAGAGCCAATCTCTGATGGCTCTGAAGATGATGGACATGTCACTGGCCATGTTTGGGCCAATTAGAAAGGTTAGTTACGCCTCTGTGATGACATATTTAAGGAAAAATCAAAACAAAATGCACACACACGCAGCTGCTTTTAGTTAGAGAAGGAGGAGGATGTGAGAACATGTGAGGGAAAACAACATGGAGGCACCAAGGTCAGTGAAGAAGGAGGGAGAGGAGGTGCCCCAGGCTCTGGAGCTGAGATTCCTCTGCAGGCCGTGGTGAGCCCATGGTGAGGCAGGGTGTCCCCCCTGCAGTCCATGGGGGTCCATGAGGGATGCAGAGC